>OX451403.1:5270806-5550228 GCA_949629135.1 Eremobia ochroleuca | reverse complement strand
AACTAGACTGTGTAACAATTTAACTCCTCACGCCAATCATTCGTTCTTTATGGAACAAATAAAATAAAATAAAATAAAAACAAGGAAGTAGTTGTGATCGCCATCGGAATGTAACCTTCATTCACAATGGTGTAGCGGATGGTGTGGCGGCTTAGCCATTCGTTAATTACTGATTAACCATGAGTTTGTGATCGTCGTTTGTAATGAGAAAGACTGCTATAATGGTGAAATAGTATTTTGTAGTGGGTTTGAGGAGTTAATAATAATAATAATATTTGACGGAAAGCACATTATAAAATTACGCAGATGATGATATAATCACTATTGAGAGTAAGTTGAATTGGATCGGCCCGTGTCTAAATAATAACAGACGCACAGATCGATCGATCAGTTTAAGCTACGCTTACCGCGGTTGGTCTGTGGATGGGTGACCATCTTCACATACCGAGACCTCTCCGTGCCTCGGAAAGCACGTTAAGCCGTTGGTCCGTTACGGGTAGTCAGAAGCCCGAAAGTCTGACAACCAGTCTTACCAAGGGGTATCGTATTACCCAGTAACTGGGTTGTGGAGGGCAGATAGGCAGTCGCTCCATGTAAAATAGTGGTATTCAGCTGCATCCGGTTAGACTGGAAGCCGACCCCAACATAGTTGGGAAAAGCCTAGGCAGATAATGATGAGAGTAAGTTGAATTCAGCAATCCTCATACAAATACTAATGCTTTCATACATGGTTCAAATATCCAATATCTTAAAAATCATTAGATTAATCGTTCGTTAGTGTGATTAATTTTAGTTTAACCAAAATGAAGTAAGTAAAACAGTAGGTACTTGAGTCGACCAATATGCGTTCTGGACAAATGTGAATCAACCGGATATCTCGAAAATAGAATAAGTTTTGATATGTATCATAATATGTAACCCTCAACATAGATATACTTTCGAATTACAGTAGTTTCAGCATTGTGCTAAAATTTGAAAATGTGCACGACCCATCACGATTTGATTTATAAAAGTTTGATAGCGGTACCCTTTGAGATCAATTTCTGGCTAAACGAGGTTTGAATGCCTGTTTACTCTGCTATGCAATGACTATTGATTGTGACGATAGGACACTGTAATGAGACTGTTTCTTAGAGACTTGCTTCTGATCGTAAGCAGTGTAAAAGTATGGCCCCAAAATTCTTTTCCAACTGCCAAACAGAATTTCTGATCTTTAAACTATCCAAGGGCGAGGCCAGAAAAATAAATAACATATTGTCAGTGATAAGTAAATCGGAGACATGAAGAGTTAGTTGCTGTAAAATTTCGCTACGTTACATTTTATGAGCTCTTAGAAACTTACAATGGCGCTCCACTGAAAGGAGTGAGTGGGTCGGTCACCTGCTATCTAAACGGCATTCCTGTTCACTTTGAGCGATACGTGGTCCCTTTAGATAAAATTTGAGTGCAGTTCGGTTATTTTTCATGTACACAAAGGGAAACTTGGAAGTTATAGATGGACTGTCGAGCGACACGACTGAATTGAAAGCCTAGTCTATACATATAATAAATCTGTAGACGACGCGTTTCTGTACTGAAGCTGACCCTAATATAGTTGAGAAAAGGCTAGGCAGACGATGATGCTCTGTCATACTCTATTTACCGGAATACGTTGTCACGTATTCCGGTAAATAGAGTATGACACAGCATCAGGTTATTTTTTTATGCGTACTTAACTGTGTATCTTTGTACGTGGAAATCCTTATACCCTCGAAGCATCCTAATGGCCGGATAGATTTTAATACATCAAGCTACTCGAAACTGTCAAATTTTCGAAATCAACCTTGAACCGAATGCCTTCGCGCTAAAGCTGAAAATCTATTAAAGAAATTTGACAGATTGTACGAGTTGTAGCTTGATGTGCTGGTATCTGTACATTAGATGACAAACATAAATATTCGACTACGAATATGAAATAGTACAAAACATTTCTGGGGCATTGTTTAGTAAGACAGAAATAATTAAGTTACCATAAAGTCAGCACTCCAAGCCGAAACTACGGTTCCTTTTACCATCAGGTTCGCTTCTTGTACTCGTGTCTCACTAGAACGCAGTGCACTAGGCAGAATTAGTGCCAAGTAAATATTCTAATTAGAGCGCTGGAGCGTGTCAGTTTCAGGCCAAAAAGCTCGAGTAAATTCTTGAGAGATTTTGTAATGGACTTATGACGTCTGTATTTCAAGCTTTGTTGAAACTTAGCATGTATCCTGAAATATTTCCATTTCCGAGACCTTACTTACTCACTTGTTCTGCAACTTTGATGCAATTATTTCCGATGCAAGAAATTATTGATTATTTATTATTGCATAGACGCCAGCACATCAAGCTACTACAATCTGTCAAAAACCTTATCGCTAAACGCATTCGAAAGACACGTGGCGCCGTCAATTATTAAAATAACGTTATTGTTGTTTTCCTCGGGAACAGCACTTTTTTCTTCGGGATGAAAGGAACTCTATGTCCGTTTCTGTACACCTGACAACGTATATACAAAATTTCAGGATGATCGGTTCAGTGGTTTAGGCGAGAAAAGGTAACAAACAAACAAACTTACTTTCGCATTTATAATATTAGTAAGGAGTTCATTTTCTCTTGATATTTCTGTAAATTGAATGGATTTGTAACAACAAAAAAATATATTCTGTTCTGATCTGATCTCTGTAAGTATCGATGTTAACCGCAGTCTATAAACTGGCACTGATGTTGTATTGTATTTCAGACGGCAGGTTTGTAAGGTATTTCAATATACTATGTGTTGATCGAATAACAATGAACCTATATTGCTTGCTAACTGGAGGACATTGTCGCTCAGATTGTGGCAAACAGGCCTTGAATAGACAAAGTCCCATCTCACCAGTGCTACCGTCTGTACCAGTACTATGCGTACTATGTGTACCAGTGTACTGATATATCTCTTTCTTTAAATAATTTATTTGTATTGTTGCAAGTCGAAATAAACCACTTGTTCTTAATTGGAATCTAAGTGAAAGCAGAAACAAGATATTTCATATTCTGAAGGGTTTGCGTACTTAGAAGCATAATGCCCCAAAAACTTCAGTTTGTAATAGCGTTCGGTTTCGTTTTAGGCTCTCAGATACGAGTATGTCAGTTTTAACATAGATTAAATTTCATGAACTAAAACAGTTTCATTGAGTTGGATGGAATCGTCAACGATTAGTACATTCATGACGTTAAAACAGCTCCGCATACTTCACGTGAGCTTCAGGTTTATGACGACGACTGACGGCTCGAGCTCCCTGCTGCCATCGTACAAGGCTTCACGTTAACCCAAAAAAATAACTGTTTTGCTTCGAAATCCTAATAAAGTTTAAACTGGTAAATATCATGTAGCCGTTTGTGAAGCTTGCTTGTATAGGCAGAGACGTTCAAGAGAACAGAACATTACCTAAACCAAACGATTTCAGTAGATCCAACTGAGTTTTCCTGTCACTTTTTAGTTCTTACTACATTCTTAGGTGAACAAAGTTGGCTGTCGGAACGCCAGTCGGCGTGTTTTCTCAATATCAAATCGCTTTTTATTGCAGTGCATTTTCAAAATGTAATATATATGAAAAACTTATCTATTTTAGATGTCTGATGTCACCAGACTGTTCGGAAAATTATTTCTACAAACTTGCATAGAACACAGCGCAGTAAATTGACACTTCTACGCTATAAGGAAACTGAGGATTTGCTGGATAGCAACACTGCCTAAGTCATTGCATTTAAACCACACGCAACTTAATAGCACACATCCACAACTTACCAACACACACATATACATTCTCTCACACTACACTCACCCATACACTACACTCACTTCCCCATACAGGCCCACACATATTATAGTAGAGATAAAATAGGTTGCTTTTTTCCTCTATATTGTATTTGTTTGTAAAAAAACCTTAAAACTTAGATTATAATTATTATTTATATTTGTGCAATGCAATAGAAAGTTGGGTTTCACAAATTTGAAGGGCAGAGAGGAACGCTGACACCTGAGATACAGGACATGTCCTAGTTTGGGTGTCAGGAGTTTCACACAACGTGTATTTACTAACCCTATAAGGATATAAGTTTTTTAGTACATAATGCATTGTTAAGCCTTTTTCTCTCTTTAATGTATTAGGCTTATAAAAATAAATTATTATTGTATTATAACTTTAATTTCGCAAGAAAGTTGTAATAGTGTCAGCGAACAGTTAAAACGCTTTTGTTTGGCGCTACATCTGATTGTCTCCTCAGCGTTTTCTTACGAACGATAAACTTCAACAGCGGCTGCATTGTGCCCGTTTACTTCAACTCTTGCAAAGGACTCGGTTCTCTATTATGTGCCGTGAGAACAACACTGCTAAACGTCGTTATTGGAGCCTGTTTGTACACTCACTCTATTAAGCAGAGCGGCACTATAACTGTAAGAAAGAATAAAAGCTTTTTCGCCTATTTTTTATTTCCTTCGAGAATTTTATGCAAATCTGCAGCGAGGTCGCAGCCATTACAAAATGCACCACAAAGTTAGCTCGACGAAGTTTTTTGTACAGCGAAACTTTTAATTATTGATATTCGAATATGTTTTGTACCAGTTACGCTAACTGGGCTTTCAAAACACGTAAAATATTGAGATTGTGTTCAACAGTTGAAGTTGGCCTTTTATTGTGAATTATGCTCTTAACTTTGTGGCAGTTATCGGAAAGTTTACCGTATTGAGGCTTCAGTTTCAAATCGAACGCCGTAAGGGCCCTTTCCCACGGCAAGTTCCCGTTTTTTGCAGGATCCTGTTTAGTAGTTAGTACGTGTTTAAATATACATATTCCCTGTTTGCCGGATACTGCAAGCAGCATGTATGTGTGAATACATATATTTAAACACGTACACTACTAAACGGGATCCTGCAAAAAACCGTGCCTGCAAATAACGGGATCTTGCCGTGGGAAAGGGCCCTTAGTCGAGCCATGAACAAAGGAAAGTATTTCATTACGTCATCACAGACGAACACATTTCTGTAACCTATTTTCCCCACACAATACAGACTGGTCATCGTCGGGGCGGTGTATCTCATCGTGACACAAACGCGGTGACGTCAACCAAGATTGGATGGATGCCGAGTGGGCAATATTTATTGCGATACTACAAAGGCTTGTGGTTTTAATCACGTTGAATTCATAATTATAAACAAATAATAAAAGATATAATGTACATTAGATCACGCTTCGTAGTTTACGTCTGTATTTTGATATCCAATTTCAAATCCTTTTGTGTTTTAAACAGTAGGTCCCTAACGTAAACTTTGACAATACGCAGAACTTACCTCATTTAACATGAACCATAGAAATTACACCAAATCATCATCATCTGCCTAGCCTTTTCCCAATTATGTTGGGGTCGGCTTCCAGTCCAACCGGATGCAGTTGAATACTAGTATTTTACATGGAGCGACTGCCTATCTGACCTCCACAACCCAGTTACTGGGTAATACGATAACCTCTAGGTAAGACTGGTTGTCAGACTCTCTTTTGACTACCCGAAACGACTGTCAAAGATCTACGAATGACAACCGGGACCAACGGCTTAACGTGCTTTCCGAGGCACGGAGGCGTCTCGGTATGGAAAGATGGTCATCCATCCACAGACCAACCGCGGCAAGCGTAGCTTAACCTGATCGATCGACCTGTGCGGCTGTTATTATTTAGCCACGGGCCCCTCTCAGAAATTACACCAAATGGCGTCCCTTTTTAAAATGAAACGCCCAACGGTTCTGCAACGTTTCCACACAAGATGAGCTATCTATGGAGACAGACGACACACGGCCACATTACACGGTATCAATAAAATTCGAATGAGCGGGTTTTGTAACGATATGCAAATTGCAGCTTGTTCACGTGACCACTACGCCGGTCAGCGAGTGCAGGGTAAGCTAAATGTGTGCATTAGGGTGCGTTTCCACAGAAGCGGAGCTGCGCGGAGCGGAGCGGAGACGTGTAGGAATCGTCCAATCACAGACGAGACGAGTGACGCTATGAGGATTTCAAACATTGTGATTAGTCGATTCCTGCACGTCTCCGCTCCGCTCCGCCCAACTCCGCTTCTGTGGAAACGCACCCTAATGGCCTTAAACGGGATGCGCCCTGTGACAACTTTGTTGTGTTTTTCTCGTCCTCAATTCACAATTTTTTATCGCGTACTATAATGTATGTCATTTGTAGGGAAATATCAGTATTAAATATTAGTCACAATTATGGAGCCTGTCGGGCTACCTCATTTTCCTGCACTTGTGTCTTTGCTCGATGAAATGTTACGCGAATTCGCTCGAATGTTTGCAATATCAAGTCGTAACAAAGCGTCGAGCGTCGTACTCATTGTTCGGTTTGTGAAAAGGGGGCATTAGAGCAGTTTGATGTTTTGTTACAAGTCACATTTTTGCTCTAGTCACATTTATGTGCTGAAATATGAACTAAATTTTAGTGGACCTACATTATTTATAGGTGTAAACATTAAACCTCAAGCTGAGTCAGGCCTTCATATCGCTCTGGAAGCTTTGAAATTGCTGAAATAAAGAGGTCGCTTAATTAATTCCAGCAAATTACGGAACTGCCGAAATTACCGTGAAAAGATGTGCTTTAGAGCGGGAATATGACGGTGCTCAACCGCGTGGTTTTTAAACTCCAAGTTTTAAATGCTGTTTATAGCGGATCTGACAATGGAAAGTTAAGTTTTAGTTGTTTAAAAGAAATAACATGAAAGGTCAGCAAAGATGTTTTTCTTCGAAAAAGGCATGGTTATTTTAAATCTAGACTAGAAATCTGTGTTTAGACAGTGTCAATGATAAAATAACTTCTGCTACCTGGAGAGTTTTCTTTGTATTTGTAAAAGTTCCATGAATAGTTCAATACACTGTGTATCTCGTAACTTAATAAGATTGAGTCTACACGAACACAAATCAGACAAAGCGTTAAATCATTTCGAGGTTTACCAATCTGAATCCACAAAAAGTTCCATGAACAATGAGAGACTATAATAAATTATTTCAGTGTCATTTCGACTGATTTTCTTCAGAGTTTGAATGCCGGCGATGATCGTTAAACTCAATCATAGGTAGTAAGTTCCAGTCAGACAAGTTCCAGTTAGACAAAAGCCCAAAAGGAATTTGAAATAAGTTTTTTACGGTTGAAAACACGCCTAACTATTACAAATGGAAGAACGTTTATACCAGCTGTAAAAGCACGTTAATCGACGTTGTAGAACATTAGTACTGAACACACATTCATTAACTGTGAACTATCTACAAGTTTACTGACGAGAATTTTAGCTGCAGTCAAGATGTGGTGTAGTGATGGGAAAACAGCTGCAATTAAGTGTGGCATAAAAACTTTAGCCTTCGGGAACGTTATTTTGCACAAAAGGTAGAATATCTAAAGCACGATCTGTATTTTGAGCCTTAGTAGCATTATGCACAATTAATTACGTAAAGACATCAAACCCCCCCCCGAGTTGGTCCCTGTTGTCAGTCTCAAAGCCGAACCAAACATAGTTGGGAAAAGGCTTGGCAGATTTAATAGACACAAGCAAGTGGTGTAATTTTATTAGAGTAAAATTCTATCCAGTCCTTTTACTAAGTACGCTCTTCCATGTTAAGACTCTAAATACGTTAAAAAGCTCGACTTTCGATAGCACTTAGAATAAGCGTGCATTCTATACATATTCCAATGTGGCCGTATTTATATTCGATCCATTCAATATTAGAGTGATCGCATGTTCATTCAAGAGTTAATTTACTAGGATTCGTGACTGCCACTCATCACCTGCCTAGCCTTTTCCAAACTATGTTGGGGTCGGCTTCCAGTCTAACCGGATGCAGCTGAATACCAGTATTTTACATGGAGCGACTGCCTATCTGACCTCCACAAACCAGTTACTGGGTAATACGATACGTCTTGGTAAGACTGGTTGTCAGACTTTCGGGCTTCTGACTACCCGTAATGACTGTCAAAGATCCACGAATGACAGCCAGGACCAACGGCTTAACGTGCTTTCCGAGGCACGGAGGGGTCTCGGTATGTAAAAATGGTCACCCATCCACAGGCTAACCGCGGCGAGCATAACTTAACCTGAATAATCGACCTGTGTGGCTGTTATTATTTAGCCACGTTAAAACTGTGGTCTTATAATAATGTTGCTAGGTTCGTGAATGTTCACCTCTTCGCTTCACTATTTAAGTTAACCTTATTTTGGAAGTGTGAACAGTACCCACTAGATTACTCAAGGTGTTCAGGGTTTATTTGTTCCGTTCAACTCGACTACAGCATTCAGTTTGGTGTACCTCCAGATAAGTTTAGCTCGCTCACGTTGTGCAGTTAGTAAATTGTTGGTTGCAATTTATTTTTTGTTTACATTCAAAGTTCACAAAATGCGTTTATTTTTGAATTTTAAGCCCTTTCCTTTTTCTCTTTGTGACAAATGGTTCTTGAATATGTCGTGAATGAAGCCAATTAATTTGAAATCGTGCTGAAGAAAATGTCAGTCAAGTAGATTAATCAACTGGATGTATGCGGAAAATCCATTCGACTTTTAAATCTCCGTTTGAAAGTAACTCTCATCTCAGTTTCACTAGATTACAGACTATCCATCTTTAGAAACGCTTTGTGTTTTAGAGACTAGAGTTCACTACAATGAATGATTAAATGAAGAAATAAAAGTTAAGCGGTAAAATAGTCTTATCATGAAAATGCAAAAATTAAAACACAGCTTCTAATTTTAATTAGTTTATTTCATACCACGGGCCAAAACTTCCTTAATCAAGACCTTGTGCGGTCTTAACGTCGAGGTTTCTAATTTTCTCGAAACATAATTAAGGCTGTAATACCTACACGCACCTCACCGCAATTTATTTATTTATTTATTTATCCTCCTACTGGAACGCCATACAGCAATTACACCAACGGAGCAAAGAATTACTTATGTGCTGCTTCCCATCCATCCTGTGCGTGGTGGACATCGAACGGGCCGCGGTGGAACACGCACGCTCACACAGCGTTAGCTCAATAGTGCCATTTCTCCATCCAAATCGCGCACATTCCTTGCGATTTTTTTTTGAGATACAATAAATTGATGCAATAGACATCGTCAAGCCACTCTGTTGATACGTCTGGAGAATCGTCTCCTACTAATAAACAAAATTAAATTAACGTCGTCACGCTCCTGTCTTGCTATTTAACGTGGCTTTACTAATTAATGTATTTTCGTGACAAATTTTTCAAGTAATTGCTTTGGCATTTCAGAGATTAATGTAAGAATTTTGTTAAATATCGCAGGTTTTATGAGTCGTCAATCATAATATGTGGCTTCGGTATCAGTGTGGTAAGTAATCTTCTTGCAAGCCAATTAAGATGAAATAGTGTTTATCGATTGCGAATAAATACCACTTAAAGAATAGCGTAGGATAAAATTTAAAGTACCCTTACCGTGCCTCTAACGAGACGATATTGCACCCCGGAAGCAGAGGAACGTTCAGTAAAGTAGCGAAGCTTAACTTTTCTGTCACCGCCGCCGCGCCGCCGGGGTGCCAGCTGTTTTAGGACCCAATGGTTTGGCACGCGACGATGGGAAGAGGCCAGATGGAATGACTATAATGCCTTGGTAGGCCTTTGGTATGGGATGCAACCTGTGTCGCCGCTCTCGCGTCATCCCATCCTCCCAGCACGGTGGGAGATAGTCACCCATCCACGGACCAACCGCAGCAAGCATAGCTTAACCCGATCGATCGACACTCACGGCTTGTATTACTTAGCCACAAGCCCTTCCCAAGCCTAATGAAATGGCCAATAAAGAGAAAATCATTCAAAAGCAATTGTTTGCTTGGCTATTAATATTGAATTGGAGCACTCTCGAATTAATGGAAACCAATCCAGCGGTTTATAGAAACAAGAATTTACATTGAAGTTCACTTTCATTCACAAATGTATTCGCGGTTAATAAATCAATTTTATTCATTGACACCACAGAGGAGCTATACAATTTACAACTGTATTCGGACCAGGATCATGTTCTTCGGATTTAATACAACCTCTGCAGAACGTCGGCATCAACAACACTAATAGTTCTGCCGAGCGATTCGGTAACCAACTCACCGTGAAAGCTTGGGTGAAGTGAGCGTGGAGTGAGCTGTCATTCGGTAGGGATTAACACTATTAAGTGCTCACTTCACTTATGATTTCACGGTGAGATTTTTACAGAATCGACCGGCTGGATTAAACTGAAAATACTACGTGATGTCTAATCCTATGACATTTGAAAGTTCTCGAAGCAAAGTGAATGCAAACTCTCTCCAAAGTTGTGAAATATGAAAAACAAACTAATAGAATACGTGACATTATCAACTAAAAATAGACAACAGCTAGCCTTAAAAATGTACACAAATATATTATTATAATATTTTGTTTTAAAATATTTTATTTTCTTTTTCTTTGGAGTTTTTACCGGTTTTACAATATTCCACGGGGTTGCCGATCACTATCGTAGTTCCACAACCTGCCATAAGTGCCCTATTAAAAATATTTTCGCAAAGTCCGGTATCCGGATTGCTTCATCATCTATTTTCGGGAACCCAGTGGAATATTGTGAAACCGGTAAAAACTCCAAAGCAAAAAGAATGGCTTATAATTGTAACCATCAATCACAGGGACTTTGAAAAAAGACCCATTTGACATCGGATAGCGTAGCTATCTACTTCGGAAACTAGGAACAAATTCATGGGAAATTGATGGATGGCCACCCTGTGTGAGAATATTGGCTATTACCCAAAAGCTGAAAGTTGTTCTCTTTTTGAGCCTTCGAGGTACCTACTAGTGAAAAACAGTTGCAGTTAGTTTTTTCGGAGCATGCAGCATAGTAACGAAATTATAAAGCTCTGTTTACTTTTAAATGACTTTCACACATTTTTGTGAACTACAAACATAGGTATGCCTACCGTGTTCTTATTATTTTAGTTTTACTGAGTCCGGATTTTTTTTATTTTATTATTTATTTATTGCAATGGAAACACAAACAGTAATATATGAAGAATAAACAAAAATAAATTAACAATAAACTTAAGAAACTACCCACCTCATCGTCTGCCTAGCCTTTTCCAAACTATTTTGGGGTTGGCTACCAGTCTAACCGAATGCAGCTGAATACCAGTATTTTACATGAAGCGACCGCCTATCAGACCTCCACAAATATCCACCTACAAATATAGTATTGTAGTTAGGTATAATGGGAATGGCTATTTCCATGTACAGACGCCAGCACATCAAGCTACTACAATCTGTCAGATTTCTTTAATAGATTTTCAACTTTATCGCTATAGCGTAAAGGTTCAAAGTTGATTGGGAAAATCTGACAGTTTCGGGTAGCTTGATGTGCTGGCGTCTGTACATAATATACAGATCAATTTGATGGAACACGAAAGAGTAGGTCAATATTAATTTTCTATCAGTTCATTGAGACACAGATAGTCGCAGTTTGACCGCATTAAGTACAATGTTATTATTATGATAGATACTCGCTCTACTCGTACCATTCGTCTAGGAAAGTTCCAGCCTGGGGATGTAATTGAAAATATTAGAGAGAAAGTAAGAAAAAACATATGTACAGACGCCAGCACATCAAGCTACTACAATCTGTCAAATTTCTTTAATAGATTTTCAACTTTATCGCTAAAACATAAGGTTCAAAGTTGATTGGGAAAATTTGACAGTTTCGGGTAGCTTGACGTGCTGGCGTCTGTACATACGTTTATTTATAGAGCCCCAGCGCTGGTTTCCAGCGACAGCCGGCGTTGACGAGATGACGTCAACCAGTGCAGCATACGATTAGATATAATTAAAATACAACAATCAAAATAAAAAATAAAATAATTACACATTACAAAAAGATGCTATAAGCATGACATATTATGAAGTGGTAACATTCTAGGCAACTACTCACGCGCCGCCGGGTATAAACGCAGCGCGCCGCCGCGCCGGGTATGTGACAGCCGCCCGCGCTATAGATTTGACGTTTTGACATACGGAATGTAATAATTAGCAATAACTTGGTGCGTTAGGTATATAATGAATTAGATGTATTTGATGATTCTGTAGGTACCTAAACTGAACTGAACTGGATTAAACTGGACGTCTGGCTAAGTTCGGTAATGCGTAATTAGGAGTATCTAATGCCTCGTCCAGCTTAAGATTTATTCTCGTCACGAGAGTAGTGGGCGTAAGTTAATGTTCTTATTACATTATAATAAATACAATCTTTTCTACTCTTTATAAGTCCTGAAACATAGAATAAACGAAATCTTCTTATATTTTTTATAAAATGTATTAATGAACAACTTTTGTCACGTACGTACGTGACAAAAGTTGTTCCTTAATACGTTTTTTTTTTTAATCTAAGTAGTTGGGTTTTGAGTAATCTCAAAGAAAGTCATATTTTCATCGGGCGTGTTCGATGTCAAGGGCAGGCCCATTCAGCAATAAAAAAAAAAGTAGTCCTTTACCTAACATTTTCCCAGGGTACGAGCTAACCAGCTTCAAAGGTTTTCGTAAAATTTTTAAAGCAACCGAAATTATGCATGCAGTAGAAACTAGGCTTTAGTTTTCTCAAAGACCTCGCGGAGTTTCTTAGTACACTTTCTAACTAACTCAAGTGGCCATCAAATTCAATTTGAGCGTGTTTAACGTACAAAACTAGGTTTACGATACCGATTAGATCATAGTAAATATCCACTTACCCCCTTACTAATAAACGTTGTATAGCGTCTGTATAGTTACTTACACTGTATAATTACTATACTTGAGGGGCCCGTGGCTAAATAATAACAGCCGCACAGGTCGATCGACCAGGTTAAGCTACGCTTGCCGCGGTTGGTCTGTGGATGGGTGACCATCTTTATATACCGAGACCCCTCTGTGCCTCGGAAAGCATGTTAAGGTCCCGGTTGTCATTCGTAGATCTTTGACAGTCGTTTCGGGTAGTCAGAAGCCCGAAAGTCTGACAACCAGTCTTACCTAGAGGTTATCGTATTACCCAGTAACTGGGTTGTGGAGGTCAGATAGGCAGTCGCTCCATGTAAAAGACTGGTATTCAACTGCATCCGGTTAGACTGGAAGCCGACCCCAACATAGTTGGGAAAAGGCTAGGCAGATGATGAGCGAAAGAAGACAAAGCGTTGTGTAACTATAAACACAACGCTTTGTCTTCTTTCGAAAGTCAAATTACTGACGACTGAAAGAGAGATATCGGTGTGTAACTATTCATCTGATATAATACGTAAGGGGTAAATGTTCTTACAAAGTCCCAGTATCAGAACAGTAGAAGCCACATCAATCATGTGTAAAAGTAGCTCAGTTTCTAGATTATCTACGTATCTACTCAAACATTTGCTCACTAATAAAGCTAAGTGGGTCACAGAAGTCTAAACAAAACAACCGAGCCCACAAAAACTTTGGTTTCGTTAAACTGTGACAATTTGTGCACAACTAAAACGCGTCACTTTCGGCGTGACAGCGAGGGTAACACGCCAAAACGTGCAAAAAGTCGACTGCTGCCAACGACGGAAACAAATCGTCATTCGTTTTTAGCGAAGCTGTCCTCAAAAGGGACATTTACAATGTTCTATTTACTATCCATAACGATTTAGGACGCCTCTGCTCCATTAATAACAAACAGGAGACAGGCTCTCGACTGCTCGACGGTCGACAGTGAACACTTCATTATTTTCCATGGAGACGCGAATTTCAGTGTTGACATTTCTTAAAAAAAAAACAAGCAATTGTAACGGTTTGTGAACGGGGATTATCTTTTATCGTTTTAGGTACTTATGGTAACACTGATTTAATCTATGCCAGTTGTTATCCTATAAATATTTAAAGTACTAGTCGTACCTACTGTCGATATCGCAGATTCCATTTTATCTTTTTACAAGAGCCTATTTTTATAGCATCGTATACTGGGTTATGTCACGATCCAGAGATCGGGAATCTCGATTTACTCGTCTTTCTCGAAGGTTTGTTTGAAAACGTATGACATAGTTGAATACTCGTAAAATAGACCAATCACGAAACGAAAACTTTCTGCAGCCGTGTGCTGAGTTCTTCGTGTAACAGTTTAACTTTTGGCCTAAACGGTTAGAAGTTATCCTTTGTACTTGAATAAAAAGATACTATTTCATGAGACCTCATTGCTTGGGTGGAAGACAATGCCTTCTATGGCAATTGAACAGAATCTTTTTTACGACTCGGAAAATTGTAATTGTGAATGGCTACGCGGTTGCTACGACGTAGCACACGTGACGTCAACGCTACGCTTGCTACGCTGTTAGAACTTGGATGTGCAAACATCTATCTTGCCGGTAGCTAAATCATTTAACAAAATAATGTCGGAACGGATCTGTATGCCTATCTATAAATAAACGTTTCTCAATTTAAATATTATGGTAAATTTTCGTAAATAATAAATAAACCTTCCGAAATTTAATCATTAAGGAAAGTTTTTGTAAATAATAAATAAGCCTTAATCAATTTAAACAGCAAGGAATATTTTTGTTGCTCGTGGTACCTACAAATCCATACAAAATTAATCCTCAATTCGATTGAGGTATTGCAACAACCAATTTATGTTCCTACAATGTAACTGTAACTTATGTATGTTTCGGATTTATTTGATATTTCGTATTCCTTTTACGTTATCACTTTTATGAACTCTGTATAAGGATATCAAATACGAAATACAATTTAATATTTGTCTTAACATTTTGTCCGACTTGGGAATGGAACCCCGGATACCACGCTGAGCACTCGCGCTTGTGACCATAAAACCAACGGGGCAGTCGTAGGTCCAGCGCTTGATCAATCTTCGGTCGTGTCGGACTGCGTGCCGTCCAATCAGACTATGAGAGTGAGGAAAGAAACAGTGCTCCTGTATCCGCACACACACGTACGCGTGCACTATACTATCTCCCGCGCCAAAGGCTAGTTTCCGTTGGGACTTGCCGCCGAAATACGGTCTGGAGACCTTTTTTTTGTTTTTATTAGACAAAACGAGTAAGACAATTAATATAATATAAACTCAATTAGAGTATACTCGTTATTGTATCAAAATGTTTTCACGTTTATTTTTTACAGGTACTTGTAATAAAAGTGAAGTGTGTTGTTATGGGACCTGTATATTGCTTTTCTATTGTGTTTTCTCCGAGAGTGAATATAATAGGTCCTCTCACTTACATGATAGAGAGAGAAACCGAACATATTTACTTATGGAGATACCATTTAGGTAATTTAGAGAAAGCAACTATTTTACTATAATATTTTATTGCTTATACAGATAGTATTTATAGATGTATTTAGGTGGTTACTAAGTACCATCGAACTTTATTAGCTTTTGTGCTTTTTTTTTTTGTTACAGGTAAAGAAAGATTATTATTATTATTATTTTATTAAATTTAGACAACACATAAAATGCACTATTTACACGACACAGCTGAGGTTAGAGCAAAATTAAAATGGCCGAAACCAAAAAAAATCGTCACGCGAGTACGCAGCCGCAGTCGCGCGTAGTCGCTTTGAAACTTTTGTTCGGCGAACCTGAACGCGTGGTCGCGCCGACAGAGGGCGCCTTCTTTTTTTCGAATAAAAAGTAACATAAATGAATGTGACGATCGCGTATTCGTGCGACCGCTCATATTGGTAAGGAGGAGGGTCAATCAAACAAAGGAATTACTATTCATAGGATAATTAACCTCTCACACGTCGAATGTGGGTACACCATGTGTACAGGATTACAGATAACAATAAAATTTATTTTGTGTCTGCTAATTGGCGCGCGACGGGTTAGTAAAAAAAAGGTTGCGGCATTATACAATAAATAAACAATATAGCGTTAATAAACAAGCGTTTTAGTCTTTATTTTCAACAATTGTTACTTAAAACTGCTTTCCGTGTTATTGACACTTAAAGCCTCAATTCACTGGTAATCTGCACTCCACACGCGTGAAACAGCGTGCACATAATAATTATGCTGTACTTATATATTACTGTCACACTCAAAAATTTTTTGCATCGCTCCGATAGTTTTATGAAGAGCAGAACACACCTCAAGAATCGTAAATTTTATGGTGTTAGCTGTATGGAGTTCTTCATATTGTTGAGAAGGTTCTGGTTCATATATATTGATGTAGCTTCCTGAGACCCTTATTACTTATTAGATCGGTGCAAAGGTTTTCTTGATCCAAACATGATTTTCTTCTGCTTCGAAATAGCAAGAAGTGTTATGTTTTCATATACTAAAAACATTATAAATTCTAAACGCATAATTCGTTTAACTTGTCAGACTGCTGACAACCAACTGTAAAGTTTTCCCAGGATTCCGTAAGGTACTCTGCCTTACGGAATCCCGGGAAAAATTTCACAAAACCTTGGAAAATCTTTATCTTCCCTCGACGTGATGTCCTAAAACAGATCCATTGTAGGAACCTTGAAACATTGTATGTAGTTTGTATAACAAAATGACATTGTTTTTGAGAAACGACCATTTTTTTATAAAAATAGACGCAACGTTTATTTCACAAATAATAACATGATCTGTTGAGTAGTTAGACAGCTTCTTTGATTCAAACAATGCATTTGGTTGAGTTTGCAATTTAAATAATGATATTGTATTATATTGTACAGACGCCAGCACATCAAGCTACTACAACCTGTCAAATTTCTTTAATAGATTTTCAACTTTATTGCTAAAGCATTAGGTTCAAAATTGATTGGGAAAATTTGACAGTTTCGGGTAGCTTGATGTGCTGGCGTCTGTACAATTTAAAAAATAAATACTGAATAAAAAAGACTAGATAATAGAGACCTTTTATTCAAATAATTATATTGTACTTCCGTAGAATATCATTATTTGAATAAAAAGTCTTTTGTAGAGTCGCGTCGAATATGAAAATAATGCGAAATTGTGGAACCTATTTTATTACGACATTTGAATGATTTGTGGACAAGCTGATTTTGATGAAAATGAAATTAAAATGAACTGTCCATACGAATTTATTTGCTACAAGCCGTACGCCCGATGGGATTACCCATCGACAGATTGACAAGCTTCCACACAAACTTTCAACCCCTATTTATGGATTGAATTTTCAAAAATCCTTCCTTCCCACAAGCAAGCTCACTTTTGTTACATAAGTATGGAACTCTTGTGCAAAATTTAATGTTTCTAGACCCAACGGTTTAGGCTGTCGGTTGCCTGTCAGTAAATTAATCAATGAATGAATGATTTTAAAATTTTAATTGAGTAGATCTGAAAATGAGTGAGCGGAACTTCTGTATTTTAAGTTCATCAACGAAGTGTCAGGTTTTATTACGGTTGAAATAAATTACAACTCCGGATTTCACAGCAATCCATCTCATTTTAATAAATTGAAATTGAATAAGTCTCTATTAGCTATGGCAAATAAACGTGTCGTAATAAATGGCTGATTTTTATGACAGTCTGTCTTCATTATTTATTGGTTTTTGATATGCGAAAAGTAGCGAAGAAAGTTGTTGACATGAAATTTGTTTTTTTATTTTATTTTATTTATTCCTTTATTTCAGGCAACTAAGGCCCATAGAAAAAAAACAATACATACTACTACAAACATACTTATAAACTAATACATACAAAATTATCACAAATACAATACTATAATAATATAACTTAAAAATACTATAAATAAATACAACATAACACAACTTATACTACTGCACACGAAGTGTCGGCGTCGTGTTTCGCTGACTGGTGTCATGTAGCCGGCCACGAAACCGGCGATACACAACACCCTTCGGCCAGAACTCTTCTTTGAGGAACTTCTCGAGATGATGTGTCGGAACACGCACCACGAACGACTTGAAGTTCGTGTCGTGACGCGGCTCCAACTTCTCGACCCTCAAAGTCCAGTTGATAAAAAAGAAAAGAGAAGTCATGTTACTGCAATATGAAACTGGAGGGTGCTGATGCTATTGTTGTAAAATTTTATTTTATTTACGTAGTTAAAGTGTGTTTAATGAAATTCAGTATTTTGTTTTTCGTAGTAAGCGTTTATGATTACTCGGGACTATTAAAAGGACCATTGGGCAATAATCCCCAATTAATTATCAGTTTACCTTACTTTTTCCTTCTGCGTTCTACGTTGGATAACATAAATTTCTTGATCATATTCTTGACCTCCTTGTTAAATCCAATTAATAATTTCAATGGTAAAGGAAACGAACACTTGGAAAATGCAGATTCAATTAAATACAATGATTGTGTTTGAACAGAAATACTAAATTAAATTGAAGAAATGACTTTGAGACGCACATTTTATTTTATTGCCGGAATTATATTAAATTTGTGTTTTAATGCTGTCTCACACTTGGAAGATATATCTGATCTCCTTTAACTCTAGATTACTAAACTATCCTACAAGTGACGTTGTTACTAAACATTCGTAAAAAATACGGCAGGAAAATAAAACAAAATAAATTTACGAATCATAAATTTTAATTATTTTAGAAATTACAATTACTTATTCTTTGGGTTTAAGAGATCACATAATAATGAAAATAGTTTAATTTTTTTTCATGCTAATGCATTTCATGCAAAAGTTAGTTGTCATTTTTCTAGCCTTAGACGGACACAAGGCACATGTTTTTCTAGAATTTGATTCTTGCATAATTGCCGCTCCAGGAATAGCTTCAATACCTAAGATACCTTTTATGAGCTCTTTGATATCTCGTCACAATGTTGGAGTTTTTATTCTTTCTTTTAAGTGAGATTCCATAAGAGCATCAGCCATTTCGAAAACGAAGTCGCGCCTGGATTTACTTTTTTTTTGTTTCTGCAATTGTTGTTAACATAAATGATGTATGAGTTTATAATTATAATATGAACTTTTTTTTATAATTTTAACTTTGTTTTCTCCAGGAATTATGATTTTGCCGTCGTAAATTTTACGATAGTTTAGTCATCTAGGGTTAACTAATTTAAAGGTTTTTAAGTAATGGTGTGTCCACACGATACAAACTTTCATACAGACTTCTATAGAATTTTGTCTGTGCGACTTTTTATCACACCGATATTTGTCTGTACTGCTTAGTTGCACAGACAAAATTCTATAGAAGTCTGTATGAAAGTCTGTAGTCTGTATGAAAGTCTGTATCGTGTGGACCCACTATAATAGGCGAGAGACGTAGAATTTAAAAACTACTGTAAAGTAAGGTAAGTATTGCAGTATTTTTTAAATTCTAGGTCTCTCATCAAAATACAGGTGACTAAACATGTTTATATTTGATTTGATACTTTTACGCTGTCTTATTTCATTTCTGGAAGTAAAATTTATCATAACTTTGAATGGGTACGTGTTATAAGAAATTCATTCATTCGTGTTCAGCAGGCCCAAATTGACAGAAATCAGCTATTAAAATCAATGTTATTGAAAAAAAAAATGTTTTGTCACACAGCGTATAGATACACTTCTGCCTAACCCCTAATGGAATTACACGGGTGATGTTACATTATGAGATAAGAATAATAAAGTAATGCCTAAATGATTTCCATTCATCCGGACGCCAACACAAGGCGTATTATTTTCGCGATGAAAACATTTTAACAATTTAATAGCTTGTAAAAAACCTTGAGTGCTTTCACAGCAATTAATTTTATGGTGTTATGAAAACGGGTCATTAAAAACTTTTTTTTACCAAGACCTCCTCCCCTGGGTGCTCTGAGACACGGATAATTGTTCAGATTATTATTAATTCTATGTTTTTAAGTTAAATGGTTTTCGCTTTTTCTATTTCTTGGCCCCAAGTAATTTTGTAAATCATACCTACCTTAATAGATTCAGAGAACCTTTATGAAGGAAGACAGTGCTATTGTTTGGATTAGTTAAGTTTATAGTAAGATAGAGTTTACAATGTAATAATATTGAACAAAATGAAAAAAAAAACTGAGACGATAAGACACTTTTCAGTTTTCAGTCTTTAGAGAAAACGTAAACGTTAATATTGTTTTTGCTCGACACACTAAATTCGTATGATATTATAAAACATAAAGATTTTATTAGGTACCTCCCCTACACGTGATGTGGGATTGATTACTTTACTCGTCGTTTCCATCGTGTAAGGTCTCGTTGGATAGGTGTTTCCAACATATTGCTGGTGTAAAACGATCATTTTTTCAATTTAAGAATTCATTTGCGAACCGTTAAGTTTTAAAGTGGCCTTTTACCAACGCAACGTTGAATTGTTGGCTGGCTCCAAGTGGATTTTTGAAATGTCACAATCACTTGAATATGTGCTCAAACAGAGGAACTGTTTGAGCACATATTCAAGTGGTTGCTTTATAACGAAGGCTGCTGGTGCACTTCAAAAAATTCATAACCGCAATACTATCACATGTGACCATAGATATAAGAAAGAAGGATATATGCCCGGTAGTTGAAAATGTATTGGAACCCTGTGTCGCTAGTGTCCCCCTTCCACGCGCCACTACTACACATGCAGTTCAGTTAAAGCAATAGATATGAAGTCACGCACACGCAATTCAAAAATCAGAAAGGACTACACAATCAATTATAAACCTTAACTCATCAAACACAGCGTGCATTTACCATGCACCGTACAACTTACTCACACAAAAACATCTGTCGCTATCATTGTGCTGTGCAAAAGCTATTTATTTTACTGTATAAGCGTATATTTAGGGACGTTCACACATCACTAGCGAGTGATGTGTGAACGTCCCTAAATCGACCTTGGAACGACGAGTGCGAAAGGCTCGATATGCTGAAGATGCCGACACTGATTCAGATAATGACTATGGCAAAAAGAAATTAGGATGCTACAAACCAGTTTTTAATAAAGAACAGGAAGAAGAATTATCGCAATATATTTATTTATTTAAACTTTCCGCACAAAAGGTACAAAGGCGGACTTAATGCCTTAGGCATTCTCTACCAGTCAACCAAGGGTGGTGAAAGGTGGTGAACATATTAAATCAATTAAAGCGCGCCTTTTCAGAATAACTGGCAAAGAGCTTCGGATTTTGGCTTTCCAATTAGCTGAAAGAAACCATCTTAAGAACCCATTCAATACAGGGATTGGAATGGCTGGAGAAGACTGGCTCGGTGGATTCCTAAAATGGCATCTTGAACTTTCATTTAGACCACCTGAGCCAGTGAACATTTCAAACGTGATTAAAATGTGTACTCGTTATGCCCCATAGCGATTCCCATTTTGCCCCGACCACGGGGCAAGACGGGATTTTTGACATGTGCCAATTAGTTCCTATTTGGCAAAAAAATATGTGATTTAGCGCCATAAAAGATTATAATTATTGTCGGGGGACGTAGCGAGGTGTCGGTGTTTTTGAGGAGAAACAAATGTTTATGTTGAACACTATTTATTGACTCACTCTCAAACTGTTCTTAGTGATAAAAATTTTGATGGAAAGTTTGAATACACCCGGCTAACGCGGTAGACAAAAGTGCACTGAATGTAATATCTAATATAAAACAATAAGTAATAAAATTAGGTCAACGCTTTGCGCCGATATTGCTAACTAAGGTGTTCGGTGAAAACACCGAACAATTATGTTAATTAAAACTATGAGTGTTTTACAGACGTTTAATAAATATGTAGTTTGATTTCAATATCATGACGTTTTTTTCTCTTAAGTATTCTATCTTGCCTCGGTCTCCCATATAGGTTGATCGTTAAGTTGAGACATAGCTAAAAGATTTTTCAATTTTCGCGTTGAGAATCCAACAGAGCGTATCCCTGGCGCGTTAGAAAAGCACACTGTTGGATTTTTAGCTATTGACGCTATGCCGAGCACGCTAATACAATACGTGGTAAAAAGAAGTCAGTTTTTAGAAGCATCCGTACGAACGGCATATATTACTTATGTTTAGTGAACTGACTGTACAAACCATTACTGTGGAGGATATCAGGAAACAGTAAAACAATTTCTTACCTACGTTGATTTACGAGACACAATAAATCCGAATCCCTGTTCGTAGGTTCTTTTAAAAGACGTTCAGCACACTACAAAAAATAGGGGCCTCGTGAATAATGAATCGGAACAAGTGTAGCAGGTATTGCCAGTGACACATCTACGAGTACTTGTGTAGGTAGGGTGTACTAGTAGTTTAAGGATATAAATACCACTATCAATCGGGACATAGTACGTCTATTTGTCTCAGTAAAAAAGGCTTTTATAGATTCCCTTTCTATGTAACGTAACATAACATAAAATCACGCTTGTATTTCCACGAATGGTATACAACACCTACAGTTCTGTTTAAGTCCCGAGTAATAGGGGTGCCATCAACGGGGCGCCATTCTAAGCTCCGGGCTGAAAAATTCCAGATAAAAACCCAGTAACACTGCCCGACTTAGGAATCGAGCCCAAGTCCTAGGGCTCAGCAGAAACGCTTGCAGCCATTAGACCAACGAGGCGGTCACAACACCAACCTGTAACGCGTTAAAGTGTTACGTAAAAAAGGGTTAAGTAAGTTATGCTAACTATAAAATTCTATAAAGCAACCGTGATAAAATTCAACAACTCAAAATTGGAAAGGAAAAACGTATACTTCTTACTAAAATTACCTGTTAAATGATAAATGATTTATTTTCTGTAAGTAGGTTTGTACAGACGCCAGCACATCAAGTAACTACAATCTGTCAGATTTCTTTAATAGATTTTCAACTTTAGCTCTAAAGTATAAGGTTCAAAGTTGATTGGGAAAATCTGACAGTTTCGGGTAGCTTGATGTGCTGGCGTCTGTACAAACACTTTTACATATCAATCATATTTTTTTTTTAAACTAGATGAGGTCGGCGTTTCCTATCTGACTACTCTGAGAAGAAAGGCCGAAACAAACTCAGAGGTCACAGTCTCTTTTAAAGTCCAGACATAATCTTGGTCAGATGTTATCTTCGCTCTTCATTGGAGTAAATATTTCTCCAATAAGTTTTCCATTTCAACAAAACTGTAAAAACTTCGTTATCTTCCAATTAATTATGAATTTCAATGTCTATCATAATTCTACCAAGTAGTTGCTTCTCTCCTTTAATCTCTTCATTTTATTTACCAGCAGCTAACGAGACCTCACTAATGGGAGGGCGCTCGCAATACTCGTAAATAACTGAATAACAGTTATAACAGGGAATTTGTGAATACTTTAGGACTCGAGGACAATCCTGCGGCCTGTGCGAGCTATTATTTCTGTTTTAAACATAAGGGTCGGCTAGGAATTTGCTTTATGGTGGTAAGCAATTAAAACTTTGATACCTACATTGTGAATTCGATCATTTTGTGGACAGTAGCGCGCTTTAGGATTGTTCGTATTTCTGTTGGCGACTAAGTTAAGTTACATCCTTGATCTTTCGCTTTTGACTTTACTATTTTTTTGCTGAACCTGATTGTCTACTACTGGATCTAAATCTTTATAAACACACTACAAACAAATGAAGGGATATTGATGTTCATTGCAGTATGGTTTCGGCTCATTCTCTTTAATTGCTTCCGGAACAAAGGTTCTCTGTTTGTTCACAATATTTGATGTTAGATGCTTACCGTAACTTTAACGATGCTTTTAAAAGTGACCCTTTTCTTGTTAATGTTAATAAGGTCAACTCTATAGAAAACCGTCGGAAAACATTGCTGGATTACCATTTTAATTACTTTATAAAAATGTTCTTTTTATCCCTGATTTAATTTCGGACCCTTTGCATATTCTTTGGTCAAGCTTAAGGTAGGAAAATATTAGATATATGTTTCCGTTTTCTCGTATTGGAAATTAAACCAGGGATAAAAGAAACGTGCTTACTACCTATTCTCCGTAGAGCCAGAGACGTAACGGAAGTCCTTGTATAGCAATTTGTTGTAAGTTTTTGTGAAAATTAAAATTAGTATGTCTCAGGTGGGTTAGTGTCAGGGGAAAATAACTATCCCCCACCCCCAAATTCGGGAAACCGTATTCTACAGTCTTACCCATAAGCTTATAAACATCTGTGGCCTTAGTGCAAGTTTTTATAACTATTCAATAGCGTTAACGTAAGCTTCAATTTGTAGCAAAACTGAAAAGGTGCCTTCCAGTGACAATGATAGAAACTACGTACAATTATTGCATACAAATTGACTTGAAAGAACGTTAAGTTTCACGCGACTGAGTAAGTTTAAAATCTCTCACTAGGCCCTCAGGTCGTAAGCTTAACTGGCGAGGACTGTTAAAATAATTATTATTTTTGCTGTGGAATAAAATATTTCGCTGAACTACTTACGAAAGAGATTTAGAATAGAATACTCTTTATTATCTACATCATATAAATTACAGACATAAATATATAAATTTTCGTCCATTTCTCGTAAAGTTGTGTGGTGCTTGTGGCTGTGTTGTGTGTCATTGAGACGGTCACACTTTCCGATGGTTGCAGTTGGAATGCTGGCTGCAATAGACTGATACATTCAGTGAGAAAATATTATGGAATATATTTTTGCTGTGACTTTCCTTAGTTACTCTGTGTGATTAATTCTTGCTTCGTACAAACCATAAATTAACTTTAAAGGGACGCATCACACTCCATATTTTGTTACAAATTGCTTGTGGAACGACCTCGATAAAAGGTTTGCATAACAGTGAAGTGAAAAGTTGCAAGCTTATCACATTGGGCCGTTAACGTTGCTACACCGTGACTACGAGTAGGTACTACAATATTGACCTCACTTGATTACCGCAACTTGTGCAAAGCAATGAGTAGTTCTTTATGTTGTTAGATGTAAAATGCCTTTGGCAATATATTTTTTACAGACACCAGCACATCAAGCTACTACAATCTGTCAAATTTCATTAGATTTTCAACATTAACGCAAAAGTATAAGGCTCAAAGTTGTTTGGGAAAATCTGACAGTTTCGGGTAGCTTGATGTGCTGGCGTCTGTACATAGGTAGATTCTGTTTACCAAAAAACGCATATGACTTACGCAACGAAATTGAATGCCTTATACAGGGTTACTGGTAACTCGACGTATTCCTTGCAGGACATCATAGTAGGGTTAAAATGCAACAAATTAAGCCACCAAATGTTCTACCGAAGTTCAGTAGTTTTTGAGTTAGTAAGGGTTTTAGATTTTTTGTGAAAAATCCCAGATTAAATTATTTGAAGCCAATTTGAAAATTATTCACGGGGCGGCTGTACTGAAATTGGAGTTATTATCATAGTTGACGCCGTAGCGGATCGTTTTTAATAATTAAAAGTTCAAAATGACTAAAACTTTGGTGAAGATCACTAATCAAACATTTTTTTTTTTTGTAATTTTTGCTATTACTTCATACAAAATGTTGTCTTAGCACAAAAAAAAATACTACACCAGGTTCACAAATTATTAGTAAAATATCCTTGTCTTATCAGCTATCCAAAAAGGTATGAAAGTTAATACAAAGTCTTGGACTGCATTATGAAAATCGTTTTTGATTTAGTACAAGAAGGTGTTTATTCGGAAAATCAAATTAAACAATTTCGTGAAAATTATTATTAGTTTTAATCAATATCAATTTGTGGTCTTTAATAACATGTATTTCACACGTCTTGTTCGAAGTGCTGCCCTCGGTTTCGAATACATGCTCTTATTCGCTTCCTCACTTCGGTTTTTTGTGATTCTTGATGTGATTGTGGTCCTCATCTGGTCCACCGCATCTGTTATTCTCTCCCTTAGTTCTTCAATTGAATTTACGGGGGTCACATAAACTAGGTCTTTCATATGACCCCAGACGTAAAAGTCTAGCGGCGTCAGATCAGGGCTTCGTGCAGGCCACGGAATCGGCCCACCGCGCCCAATCCATCGGTTTGGATAGTTTTCATCCAGCAATTGTCGAATTGTGATGCGGAAGTGGGCTGGACATCCGTCATGTTGGTATATCATGTTTGCCCTTCTTTCTTCGGGTACATCCGTGAGCAGTGCTGCTAAATGATTTCTTAGGAAATTTTCATAAAGTTCCCCATTTAATGTTCGGGGTAAAATATGTGGGCCTATTAACTTGTCGATAATACCCATCCAAACATTAAGCGAGAACTTACGCTGCGATGCGGTTGGTTTCAGTTTCTTAGGGTTTCCTTCTCCCTTCGGTGCCCAGTAATGTAAATTGTGGTAATTTGTGATACCATCACGGGCAAAACATGACTCATCGGTCCACAGAATGTTTTTCAAAAAGTTTTCACTTTCGGCATCGGCATTTAGCATGAAACGACAAAAGTCAAGCCGTCTCTGCGGATCTCCCTCTTCTAATGACTGCACGGGTTGGTAGTGGTATGGATGTCGGCCTGACAAGTGAACTACAGACCAGACTTTCCACAGTGACACACCAAGCTCACGCGCTACGATGTTTGTAGATATGTTGGGCTCGTCAATAAAACGTTGAAGAATCAGCTCCTCGTCCTCAGCCGTGTATCTCCGAGAACGACCAGTGTCAATTTGCCTGCTTCTTTGAACACTGCCAGTTTCAGATAATCGCCGATAAGTCGATCCGAAGACACTAACGTGGGGGAGTCGGCGGTTTGGAAAGCGCAGTTGATATGATCTTCGTGCCTCAGCAGCGTTACCGTCACAAAGTCCGTAACAGTACAATATGTCAGCGTATGCTTGATTAGAATATGCAGCCATAGTCAGCACTTATAAACGCACAGCACAACACAAGAGCAAGATATGGGGCAACAGTCAGGGATATAGCCAGATAACAAAACACGAACTTGCGCAACGTAGAGTTGTAACTAACTAACGCTGACGACCAGATTTTGTGAAGTCGCACCCTGTCTCGTACCGAGGGAACAATAGTGACCAATCATAAAGCTTGCGTAGTGTTTGGAATTCAAACGCAGGTAAAAACTACGAATAATACGACGGTCGACCTATTGTTCTAGAACAATAGGTCGACCGTCTCGCAATTTTACCTGCTCCCCATAAAACTTCTATCTTTCCCTGTCACACACGCAAAAGTATTGACAATCATACCTTTTTGGATAGCTGATAAGACAAGGATATTTTACAAATAATTTGTACACCTGGTGTAGTACTTTTTTTGTGCTAAGACAACAATTTGTATGAAGTAATAGCAAAAATTACAAAAAAAAAAATGTTTGATTAGTGATCTTCACCAAAGTTTTAGTCATTTTGAACTTTTAATTATTAAAAACGATCCGCCACGGCGTCAACTATGATAATAACTCCAATTTCAGTACAGCCGCCCCGTGAATAATTTTCAAATTGGCTTCAAATAATTTAATCTGTGATTTTTCACAAAAAATCTAAAACCCTTACTAACTCAAAAACTACTGAACTTCGGTAGAACATTTGGTGGCTTAATTTGTTGCACTTTAACCCTACTATGATGTCCTGCAAGGAATACGTCGAGTTACCAGTAACCCTGTATATTGAAGAATGAACTACACTAATTCATAATTATAGGTATATTTAATTAAGCATGAGTATTTAGGGAAATAAACCAAAAAGTATATCTTTTGGCTAAACAATTTTGCATGATGTGGTAACTGTATAAACCAGTAGTGACATATTTCAGCTCAGCGCCTGCCAACTAGAACGTGACCACTAACTAGCTGTACAAGCTATAAATTGAAAAAACAGACATCGCTTACAGCTTAAATTTCGAGAATGTTCCGTTAAACAGTGAGTGGTCGTCACACGGCCCATTCCCTCTCAAGTGACACGAGGCTTAATAAACATTCCTTCACTTACAATTTAACTCCCAATCTCTCTGCCTTTAGGTAGTGGGAGGTATTCTACAAAAACGCGTCCGCAATTTGTTCAAGCGACGTAATTCCTGAATTTTTCACGAGATTTCCTTGGCTTTGGAAAGTAAATACAGTGTTTATTTACTCCAGAGCTGCTTAAGATGAAGATTCAAAGAATGCTTTACAAATTTACAGTCACCGAAGGCATTTTGAGTTTAAACACGAGAAGTGAAATATTGTGTGGAAACATAATTTTTACTAGATCCATTCTGGAATTGTTTGCGCGATGTATTCGTACAATGTGACCGCATTTCTTTAAAGTTGTTGGCAACTTAACTTTGTTAGAAGCATTTTATATCATTTTTATGGATTTTCGATAACACTGTATCAACAGCACCCGTTGTTTATCTTTCAGAACTAGCCGGTCGATTCTGGAAAAATCTCACCGTAATAACTAAGGTGAAGTGAGCTTAGAATGAGCTGTGAGTCATGCTAATGCTAGGAATTGACACTATTGACGACTCACTCCACGCTCACTTCACCCAAGTTTTCACGGTGAGATGCTTACAGAATTGCACGGCTGTTCTACTTCATATAACGGTTAGCAGGAATACATGTACCTACAATTAGATTTACAACAGAAAAACTATACCTATATGTAAGCACATGAATTACTAAACTTAAGATCAGGGTCTGACCGCAGTTCACTACAACAAGGTGCGAAAATAGCACCACACCATCAGCGACCAACGGTAAATGATAGCACATCAATATGTATCATATCACGCGAATTGATGTCCTCTAATTGCATTGCCATAACCGACATCGACGTCGAAGGTGAACATTTACAACGTCATTGGCACTCCGACAATCGTCACACCGCACTGTGTGTGAATGTGGTTTCAGATAAGGAGAATGGCGTGGGTCGCGTTGGGTATTGGCCGCTTTTGTAATGGTAGTTACATATGTGCAGATCAGTTACATCGCAACAACCGCTTTTTTTTTGAAGTGAAAACTTCTTTAGCGGCGTTGTACACTTTTTTGTAACGGGTAAAAAATGTAAAACTCGCGTCAGGACACGTGACCCTGATCGAAAATTCGTAAGACTGATGGTGAGTACACAGCCGGCGGCGCGGCGTAGGCGAGGAAGTATCCCCCTCTCTTTCTACGGCGCGGCGAAAATGTATGCCTGCGCCTGTTGTTTAGTTTAGGTGGGGCAGGGTGCTTGCGCGAATGTTCGTGTGTGTTTATGTTACAGAAACAAACTTAACTTAAATGAATGAATTAATTAGAATTGTAGTTAGAATGTATTGATAGACTTGAAGGTACATCTCTCGACAATAAATTTGCAATTTGGGAACTACAGATAACTGGTGGAACATATGGCACACCTCCGGTGGACGTGAAAAAATTAAAAAATTAATAAAATAATGGTTCTGGTAATAATGATGGTGAAAAAGTCGTCGAAATTATGGATGGAAGTTGATTTTTCTGAGAGATAAACTTTTTAATGTAATATAAATTGTCATGTTTGTGCAAGATAGCGCAATAAATAAATATTGTATTCTACGACATAAATGATAGTACTTTTATACTGATTATTAAAGCAATTCGTGCAAAATGATTCCCTAACCATTCCAAAATATAAAAAATGCACAACGTTAATATTTAAGTTTTCACTTCTGCCGGCACTCCCGGAGTGCAACCCGTCGTTTTTTTTTTAAGGAAATTCAATGTTCAGTTTATCATTTTACAAGATTATATCAAACTAATAGAACAATGATGTTCTATTCATCATCTGCCTAGCCTTTTCCCAACTATGTTGGGGTCGGCTTCCAGTCTAACCGGATGCAGCTGAATACCAGTATTTTACATGGAGCGGCTGCCTATCTGACCTCCACAACCCATTTACTGGGTAATACGATACCCCTTGGTAAGACTGCTTGTCAGATTTTCGGGCTTCTGACTACGCGTAACGACTGACAAAGATCCAGTAATGACAGCCGGGACCAACGGCTTAACGTGCTTTCCGAGGCACGGAGGGGTCTCGGTATGTAAAGATGGTCACCCATCCATAGACCAACCGCGGCAAGCGTAGCTTAACCTAATCGATCGACCTGTGCGGCTGTTATTATTTAGCCACGGGCCCCTCTCTTTTTTTTTTTTGAGGAAATTCAATGTTCAGTTTATCATTTTACAAGATTATATGAAACTAATAGAGCAATGATGTTCTATTAAAAATTATGAAGTACTGTTTTGGGCCAAACTTTTTGGAAGCTAATTAAAAATACTGACAACTTGCTCTCATGATATACTACCATTTACTTTTTGTTTTTATGTTTTTTTTTTCTTTTCTATTAAACGGCAATGCACACTAATTTTTTTTTGAAAATTGGCCAGTATGTTATTTAAATGCAACCTAATTGAAACTTTTTCAGAATTTAATTTATTTACGCATTTGCGATTTTATATTTTAATTATAAACCAATGGGGCTTTCTGAACAAAATGTTCACAAATCGCCATTGATGGGGATTTTCAATGGAGATTTGTGGAATAACCCCTTAAATCGTATATAAGGTAAAGGCACCTAATTCCGCGCTGTTTTTAACATAACACGAAAGAACATTATAAATTAAGTATTTATCGGACCTTTGTGTACAATTTTATATTTTTATCAGAAGTGTTAGCTATCAAATTTTTGAAAAATATTTGCAGTTTGTCAGTAGAAGGTTATTGAAGCTGATAAAATAAATAAAAATATAAAAAAGTCCGAGGTACCTTATTCCGATTTAAAAATCGTAATTCCGATGCATTTGGTTCCTAATTCCGAGTATAAAAATAGAAAGGGAACTATGTAGGGAGAATTATACATGATGTTTAAAAGTCAAATCTGTTTATTTTTTATATTAAATCAATTCTGTTTTTGTTTATTCTAGTTTTATTCTAAACCCTGTTTTTTATTAATATTATTCCTTAATCTTATAAAAATATAAAAATGAATTAACAATATCAACATTAAAATCTAATTGTTGCATTACAAAAATAATTACATTATTATTATTTTTGTACTTACAAGTTAAAAGTATAACAATTGCTATAATCATATCAAAATTAGAGCCTATTACGAGATCCAAATTTGTTTATTTTTTATATGAAATCAGTTCTTTTTTTTGTTTATTCTAGTTTTATTCTAAACCCTGTTTTTTATTAATATTATTCCTTAATCTTATAAAAATATAAAAATGAATTAACAATATCAACATTAAAATCTAATTGTTGCATTACAAAAATAATTACATTATTTTTGTACTTACAAGTTAAAAGTATAACAATTGCTATAATCATATCAAAATTAGAGCCTATTACGAGATCCAAATTTGTTTATTTTTTATATGAAATCAGTTCTTTTTTTTGTTTATTCTAGTTTTATTCTAAACTCTGTTTTTTATTAATATTATTCCTTAATCTTCTAAAAATGAATTAACAAAATCGACATTAAAATCTAATTGTATCATTACAAAAATAATGTAAAACTTAAAAGTATAACAATTGCTATAATCATTATCAAAATTAGATCGTATTACGAGATCAGAAACAATTCTTAGGAACTAAAGTTCAACAATGTAGTAAAATAACATAATTAATAATATCTAAAAAAGGAATACATGGCACATCACATTGAACTATCTGATGTTGATTCACCGAACAACGTTGTGTAAGTTTTCTTAACCCTATTAGCCGTTTTATTTCTCATGGTCAACGTAAAGTCTTCATCGTTGCTGGATGATTCAGAGTTTAATGAAAATGGATTATTTCTTCGATGTCGTAAGTCTATATGTATATTGTCGTCTTCTATATTTCCCTCAGTTTCTTGTCTTTCATTTATTTTGTCCAGGTTGTTTGTCTTTCGTACTGTTTTCCTCTTCTGTATGGTTTTATTTTTTTTAGATTTCCTTTCTTCTTGTTTTTTTAATCTATCTGCTCGTCTCTTAAGAATGCCCTCCGCTTTTTCCTCCTTTTCTTTTGCTATTCTACGTTGATATTCTATAAAGTCGTCAGCAGTTGCCACCGTTGGTGTTTGTTTTTTAGTTTTTCTAGTCATTGTTTTCTTTGGAGATTGTGGAAAATAAAACGCTGTTTTGAACGGAGTAGGAAAATTTGGTTTCTTGTTAGGTGTACTTTTAACTGCTATTATATTATTTGTACTTTGGTTGGCGTTATTAGTGTTATCAGCAGGGTGAAAAATATCCAGCGTTGGATCACTGCTTGACTGCCGTGACATTGGTGGTGATGATTGAAAATGTTGAGTTCTTGAACAGCAAGGTTGCGGCACATCTTCAGTTATATGCCCAAGTGATTCTATTTGCTAAATAGAATCAGATGAATATCGTCTTGAATGATTATTTCCTGGTGTCAATGTCTGATCCATATCAAGTTGGGGAATATCATGGCTCATGATTGATCTAGGACTTAGACTCAAAGGAAGTATTTGAGTTCTTGAACAACAAGGTTGAGGCTCATCTTCAGTTATATTATGACCAAGTGAGGTTTCTATTTGCAAAATAGAATCAGAAGAATATCGCCTTGAATGGTTATTTCCTGGTGTCAATGTCTGATCCATATCAAGTTGGGGAATATCGTGGCTCATGATTGATCTAGTACTTAGGCTCAAAGGAAGTATGATACTACCGTTTGGACCTATTTCTATATTCGAAACAACATCTGATATATCACAATCACGTATGTTGTTCGCAATTGTAGTATCGTTGAAGATAGGAGGAGGTTCTTCTTGTTGTATTTTCTTCCAGAACCCAAATAAACATCTATACTTTTCCTCACCTTCCCACTCATTTCCAGATTCGACAAATAGTTGAAGAACTTCTGGGGCCAGTCGTTGCTCAAACTTCTCAAAAAAACTATTCTTTTCCTTTGTATATAACTGGTCCTGTGAATTAATAGCAGTAGCTTCCCGTGAGTCCCGTGGCATTACCTTTGAGAAGTCAATATTATTGGCGTCAAATGGAAAGATTCCAGCGCTTCTAAAGCTATTTTTTATTGTATCTACTTTAATACTTATATCGAAACATTTTTTTACTTCCATGGCGAAATCTGTACGTTTTAATTTGGCATAATTATTATTTACTCTGAAGTCGTGTACTACCTTTTTCCATGTACCCTTAACAGGTCGAAAAACTCCAACGTCAAGTGGTTGAAGAAGGTGTGTCGAATTTGGTAATAACGCAACTAGTATGATTCCCTTTTCTTTGCAGAAAAGACTTAATGGCAACGAAATGTGTGAGGTATGTCCATCCATGAACAGGGCAATTGGCAGTGTTATTTTATTTTCTAGTAACCACTTGTAAAATACATTTGCGACATATTCATAAAAAGCCTCCATATTCATCCACCCTGATTCCGTACATCCTATACCCCACGTTGGTGGCACCGTCAGAGGCAAGTTTTTAGGCAGGCGTTTGTATGGATACAATACCATAGGTGGAGCTATTTTACCTCCAGCAGACACATTGACTAAAACTGTTAGGCACTCTTTCTCATCATTAGCAACTCTATTGTACACACGCTTGCTGCCCTTTTTTACTAAGACATCTTTTTCTTTGGGGCAGAGAAAAAAGGCCGTTTCGTCACAGTTATACACTCTTGATTCATCCTCAAGCACACCTAATAAATTATTAGTTTCAAAATAACTTTTGACTCTATCAAACCAGTTGCGCACATCTTGTTCATTAATTTTGTTTCGATGAGTTGGTAAAGTTTGTGCTACTCTCTTTGCTACAGTTGGGTGTCTTGACAAAAAATTGGCAAGCCAGTGCTTACCAGGCATACCATCTTTGAAAGTATTTGGACGGTTTAAATTTTCAACTAGCTTTGCCACTCCTTGCTTCAACTGCTCTTTAGAAACTGGGAAACCATGTTTTCCTAGATAATGGATCCAGTCAACAATTTTTGTTTCCTCCGATTTTGAGAGTACCGTTTTGCGACCGGCTATATGGCCACTATATTTTTGGTCACGTTTGTCTCTCAATGTCGTTTCTGGAATGTTGTATTCTCGGGAAGCCTTATAGACGCTACTGCCATTATTAATTGCAATAAGCGCACTTTCAAGATCCTCGACCGTATATTTCTTTTTTGCGTTCATTATCCTACAACAACACAAGTAAGTTAATGTAAGTAGTACCACAGGTAATAATTATTTTTACCTGTGCTACGACCCGTAGTAGCACCGGTAAAAAGGGAAAATACCTAATATGAATATTCTTAAGAGTCTTCTAAAGTCATTTTCTTTAATATAATAAAATAAATAAAATACATGCAATTAAAAAAAAACTAAACGTAAAAAAAATAATTTTATTATATTTTTTTACAAACACACACTCCAATTTTATGTATTTGTATAGATGATTAGTATTCTTTCAGTTACTAAACGCGTATCTACTAAGCACATAAAATAATGAACACTCTGTATTTAAACAGGGTCTTAACTAACTTCGGAATTAGGTTCTCATGTAATCTTATTCCGACGTAAATACATCGGAATTAGGTACTCATGTAACCTTATTCCGACGTAAATACATCGGAATAGCGTTTTATGATGCTAAATCAAAGTTTCTAATTCCGAGTACTAAAAAGTAAAAGATTTTTTAATATTATGCAAATAAAATAATGTATAGTTACAATATGAAAGGAAAACAAATATAAAGTACATACATATAATAACAGAACACTTATAAAACCTAATGTCTTCACTAAAATCTTCTATACAACGTATTAATAAAGTACCTGTACAAACAATTTTTGACCTGCTATAATTAGTAAATGCGACGCCACGGTGTACCTCGGAAATAGATTATTAAATGTATGAGTTATTCATTAAGTCAGAACTAACACATTAAAGTTTATAATCATAAAACAGACACCGAAATTTAAAAAAACTAAATGTCTTTAAATTTGTTTTTCCGTGGTATACATCGGCTTTTAGGAACACACTAAAATATTTTGCACCTAATGCCGCGGTATTTTAAACACTTATTTTCTTGCTAATTTGCAAATAAAATACTCAAATCTTAAGTGTTTTCGATAAAAAATATTATCCTTTCAATATTTCAACCTAAACGAAAACTCGCGTTGTATAAAATTATTACGTAAAACACTATTTGGCAAATCGTAATACTCACGTGCATAAGGTCCCAAATGTATGAAGTGTGCTTTCGACGCCGCTCCCCGCGGCAAAATGACCGATTATTTTACAGTGTGACCATACTAAACTCTCCTTTGTATAAATAAATATGAACAGATAATTATTAATTCATTATTTTATCATGCAGACCATAAATAACTAGTAAATTGCTTTAAAAAACTGTTTTTCTAAATACATCGGAATATGATGCCATTTTTAGAACCCCTCGGAATAAGGTGCATTTACCTTATTTGGAATGAAAGCAGAAAGGTGAAGAAAATAAGCGGATAATAAACATGTTCGTAGTGTAGGGCTGTCACACTACACATTGAGGTTTAATCTAGCAAGACGCTGTCTTTTATACACAATCCTTTAGTTAAAGTATACATTCCTTGAATAGATAGCCACAGAAATACGCGACCAACGGGGCAAACTGAAAAAGAAAAAGTTTTGTTTAAACAAAGTTACGGCAGCACTAAATAAATATTACCTCGACGAGTGCTAATTCCATAATTAGCAGCTCTTTAGCGTTTTATCGCGCAGATCTTTGAAATTGTTTTCCTAATTTATCTTCTTCCTTATCTGAAGCAACTCTTAAAACTTTTAATGCTTTCAGAAGATTTTCGGCGCCGACCAAGCGCAATCGAAATACGTATTATTTTACTTTTCCATTTGAATATTTATTGAAACGAAGTTCTTTAACTGGATTGGATTGGTGGATTGTACTGATCCGAAAATAAAATTATTATTATATTATTATTATTAACGGAGCTTATGATAGGAGTAAACTTGGAGAAATCGTCATGTAACGAAAAAGCGTTTTATGCCCCCTCCATGCGACTTTTTGTTACATAATAGAGAGAGAGATAGTTTTCGAGGGTGCTGAAGCCGATAGTGAGGTAAAAATGAATTCTTTTTGAACTTCGTTCCTGCCGGGGGTCCCTCGACCCCACACGTTTTTATTAACGTCTGTGTCGTTGTATAAACTATTCTGTATTATGATAAGTAAGGTCCTATTTTTTAATTAAATAAAATTTTAGCTCAGATTGTAACAATAAAATGTTAAGAGTAATCAGTACTGAGTTAAACAAAGCAATATGCTGCAACTAATTATGTTAATTAAGAAGCATTTAAATGTCCGCCGTAAGTACTGTTCCTTTGAAAGTGTAGCAACGAGAACTTTATCAACTGCGACCCGGAACAGCTTCTGTTTATTTGTTCACAACAACACATTGAATCTTAGAAAGAAAGAATCTTCATTCATTGCGAAATTATTGTGATGAAATGTTTTAGGTTACTGTTGTACGTGACGCAGGAGAACTGATTCTGTTTTTCACTTTGAAATAGAATTTATATGGTCATTTTGACGAACTTTATCGCTAAGCTTTGTAGAGTTCTCTGCTTACACTAGTCATCTCTCAGACGGTTTCTTCGTAGTTGGTTTTTCCAGTTGGAAAAAAGCAAAATGTAAAAGAAAACCGGGCGTTAATTAAAAAAATTCATCGCAGAATTCGTGGATTAATGAGATTTTGTATAAAATTAAAAAGTAATTTTGTTATGCCTTCGGAGAAAAAATGCTTTCAGAGATGGTTACGTGAGTCCTTTGCATTAGGGTTAGCCTCCGAAATTGCATGCGTCTGATACCCTTTTTTTCGGTCAATGCATGGAAATTGCGGTCCCCTGTCCGGGTGAATGTCTGCAATTTAGCACGAAAGTAACATAAAATCTTATGAAACCGTAAAAAAACATGGCCAAACGTTTTGAGTGTATCTAAAGAACTTACTCTAGGTAATAAATAAATAAATTGAAAGAATTTTTCGCAGACGAAATATACGTATTATATTATAATATAATGATTAGTCATATATCTAACAAGGCAATATGTCTAGTGCTTTATACAGTAAAACAATTACGGCTTCAAAAATTCAAAGCGAGTCTTTGGTGTTCACCAGCTGCTCCAGTTTACAAGTTCAGCAGTGATCGATGGATGTTTCCGGGATACAATTTATTGTAAGATCAGACTACAGCCATGCTTTTCCAAGGTTATTCTTATGCTAAACGTGAAATATCCAAAGGAAGTTATAACATTCTGAACAACTTTGTGCGCTGCGCTCATCATCAATCATCTTCGCGCCTTCGGTTAACCTACATCATAAAAACAAATTCGAAAGTTAAAAGAATATTGACTGTAATATTTCAAAGTCTTCGAATGAAAGAAGCGGGATAGATAGTTATAATGTAAGGCTTTCAATGAGTACTAGATAATTCTGGACATTGTTACCATCGCGGGTAGAACCTGGATGAGGTTGGCACAAGGTTTGTACATGATCTGCCGGGAGGACACGGCGCGGCACACGCTGGCAGAGTGTGCCGCTTGGGAGGAGCCGCGCCGTGCCCTCATCTCAGGAGTAGGCAGTGACCTATCGCTGCCGGCCGTGGTTAAGTCTATGGTCGGCAGCGAGGAGTCCTGGGAAGCAGTGGTTTCCTTCTGCGAAACAGTCGTCTCGCAGAAGGAGGCTGCGGAAAGGGAGAGGGAGATCTCGTCCCCTCACCCGGCCCGCAGCAGGCGCACCGGGCGTCGGCGGAGGGCGGATAACGCCCTCTTCCAGCCCCCCTAAATGGGTCCAGGGGCGACGGACTCGGGGACGTCCGTCGCCCCCACACATCAGGACCCGAGGCGGCGGCGCGTAGTGTTCCACGCGTGCCCCTCTTAGACGTCGCGGGGGGAGTTAAACACCTCACTCACACACACACACACACACTAGGACACCCGCACACACACACACACTAGGAGGCCCGCAGGAGCGGGCCAGCACCAGCCGGGGGTTGCGGAAGTATCGTTCGTTCCCGCGCCCCTGGCGTAGGTGAGAGAGGGAACACCGGGGTGGTTTTTAGTCAATAAGAGTCTGACAGACCCCGCCGCCCGCCGCAGGGCGGCGGACATCGATGAGGATTTTCCACACCGAAACAAAAAAAAAAAAAAAAGGTTTGTACATGATAAGAGAGGACTATGCTCGACAGTGAGTGAAGTTGGGCTGTGGATGATGATGATGAGATAATTCTTACGGAAATCATCATTTATAAGATGTATTGTAAATATTTTTAAGCATTTTCACCCCTTTGTAAGAGTGATTCCCGAAAAGTGTTTAATTTCCAGAGGAACATTGTAATGTTAGCTCTTCGAATGAAACTCAAATACGAGTCGGAGCAGTAATGACCACGTACTGTTAACTGCAGGTGTGCAGGTCACGTGTCACGTAGATTGTATTATCGTATTATTCAGTTAGTTCAGCTTACCCTCATTTTATAATGTTTGAAAGAATTCAATTTTAAACTGAAATGATTCGGTAGATTTCAAATCAAATTGTGGTTCTTTGGTGTACAAACATTACATGTATAACCTACTAGGTATACTATTTTCAAGTAGAATGCTGTAACTTTCTTATAACAGTACTTAAACAAAACTTCGGCCTCAAATTGCTTCTCGTAACATGAACCTTATTTAGTAACAGATTTTTCCTAGCATATTCAGCCTATTCCCACGGCTGGAGCACGGGCCTCCTCTCTGTGTCAAAAATAAAAACAAAAAACAAACAAAATATGATCACGTTTCCAACTTTCGCAAGATACTCAAGTGGCTCCCCATTCGCCTTCGCAGGAACTCTCGGATATTGTGTCTGCTGTTCAATCTCCTTCACAATCCTAAAACACCATGCTACCTGCGGGAGCGTTTTTCCTACGCCCGTCCTTCAGATGCGCCTTGCAGGTCGCAGCTTAAAAACCTCCTTAAGTCCCCTCCCCACTCCACCCACTTCTATTCCTACTCCTTCACAGTACACGCGGTGCGGCTGTGGAATTCACTACCGCCTGACATTAGGGACTGCCAAACTATTGCAGTTTTTAAAAGAAGAGTAAAAGAATACTATCTTTCCACTTCATCATAGTTGTGTATGTATTTATTATTTTGATTACGTGATATTTATTAACTTCATAGTGATATTTATTTTAGAAGTAAGTATGTATGTATGTTAGTATGTATGTATGTATGTATGTTTATTTGTATGTATGTATGTAAGTAGATTCTCATTGTATTTGTTTAGTTTTTTAAGTGAATAATTGATTACGATTTTATGTATTCTTTTTGTCTCCTTTACTCTTTCACACGCTGTCTACATCTCTCTGTCCTATCGCAGGTATGCTGGAAGAGATTTCTTAAGAAATAAGCATCACCTTTGTGCCTATTTTTGTATTGTTTTTTTCTTGTCTGTTTATATATGTGTGTACATAAATGGTAAAATAAAATAAATAAAAATAAAACGCGGGCTCAAAAATTCATGACAGACATGCTGGTTTCCTCACGATGTTTTCCTTTACCGTTTTGAGAGCTATGGTGATGAAATTATGTACACCAAGTAAAGCGCCTAGAAGAGTTCGAACCTACGACATAAAACTTGTAAGTCGCGACCGTTATCACTGGGCCACAACTGATCTCACTGCTTTTTGATTTTGCCAACGGTAACGAAAATGGCATATGCAAGACCATACGTATAAACTGAAAGGTCTGGTGCAACTAGAAAAGTATTCAAGTATATCAGTTTAGTACAGCTATAGCTTAGCGTGATGCATTACTCGCTGGTTTCAGCAGAAAACGCTGAAGATAGATTGCAACGGATTGTAAAAAGGAAATTGATAGATGTCTTTTTTATCGTTACGCACAAAGACTATTCAGTAATGAGAAACATTTTCACCAGAGCCTTTAATAACCCCTTGTAACGTCTGTTATATTAAATTACCTCATATAATATCGTCTAATAATATGTCTGATATTAGCTAAGTTACTCGCACACGAGTCACGATAACTATGTGAGACATCTGTCACACCAGACACTTATTTAATCTTAACGTGATTTATGGAATCATCATTCATATTCTACTGTAGTTTGAACCATATTTGAATGAAAGAAGGTCGTACTTTATATGTTGAAGGTGTTATTAATTATTACCAACACTTCTCCATTCGAAACTAACTTTTGCAAGGGGCAACTAGGGTCATTCAAATTTTAAAAGTGTATTTTATTTTATTTTATTTTTTATGTGCTTAATTGAAATAAATGATTTGACCTAGACTTTTGAACTTTGACTTTTAACTTTGACACCTGTCAGACTTGATTAAAAACATGAATAGAACAAATCAAAGCAATTATTTTTATCGTTTGTTAGCTCCCACCACGGCGTTAATAACTCCACAGCATTCGGTATCCACAAGGGTGTTCATATGGCAGAATGTTCAGAGTATATCATAATAAACTAACGATATCGTACTTATTACAACTGAGTTTCATAAATCTACAGTTTCCTAGAAGAGCGGTGACCCGTAATTTATTTATTTATTGTATATATACTTTTCACTCCTCTTGCTCAAAAAGACCTTCATTGTAGCGTAGCAGAGCGAGAAAAAACTGTATATTTAACTCTAGGGAAAACAACGAGCCCAAAAAAACGAAAAAGTCTCTATTCCTAAGTAGAATAACCTTGAATAAAGACTCGACTTATTACTGTTTCATAAAAAAAGATAATTCTATTTTTGAAAATGGAACTAAAAACGGCCATCTCTTCGGTAGAATTTGTGCATTGCGTTGTGTTGTGGTTACAGAAGAAATAAAAAAAAGACATTGGCGGGAAATCTTTACAATTTTTCTCTAATTTCAAATTGAAGTGGTGACCATCATTTATTTTGCAACAGTGAAAATTTTATCATCTAGTGAGAATGGAGACCTTAATTTGCGAATGGAAGAGAAAACAAAATAAATAATTTTCAATCCGTTGCCGTCAAGGTCACAAAGCATTTATTTAAATACTTACGAAAATTTTATGAAGTGGAGCAGCAAAACGAGTCCTTTTTTGCTTACGGAAGGAGTTTTTCTTCCGTATTTTGATGAACATTCCAAAAAATATCAAAGTTTAACCCTTTGGAGTACATATTTAATGTTACGAACAACTATACAAATGAGACATAATGTCAATATAAAGAAATATGTAAATTTGACGGCTTTTCTCAAGAATTTATCCACCGGCTACAAAGCCAAGAAATCCAAAGTTTTCACGAGAAATGATATCGAGAATTTCATAAATATTTCATTTGGTAGGCACCAAATGAAAAATACTTAGCAACCAAGATACTTACCTACTTACATTTGTAAACATTAAAAAAACGTGAAAATCGGTCGGGGTGTCTGAGGTTTTGCGCATTTAACGTTACATGTTGTATATATTTTTTTATATATTTAAATAGAAATGTAAAACGGAGCTACGTCTGCTAACAAACTGCTTTGCAGTTTGCAGAGGTAAGAAATATGTACCTACTATAAAGTATTATTGGGAATAAACACTTTTTCTTTTTTTTTTTTTCATTATTTTCATCAAACTAAATTGGTAGGTAGAGGTACCAACCAAAATACAGTTTTAACACACTTATTTTTTGTTTTACAGGTTGCTTTAATTTTTGGCATCAGCGGTGCCTGAGCAGAAGGATAGAAGTGGCTAACATAATAATAGAAGATGTCGAAACTGAGACCCATCTTCAAGCCATAAATCTGCCCAATACAAAGACAAATAAAGAGAGGAAATTCGTAATAAATGGAAAATTTCTAAAAAATGTCAAAGCCTACCAAGATTTACGGCTGAGTGGAGTGGGCACGCCGAGATTTTTTCTAAACTATTGTAAGGTTTTAAGAAAATAAAAAAAATAAAAAAACGGAAGTAATAGTTGGCTGCACTGACCGGACGGATGACGTAGGTGGAGGGTTCGAAACGGACGCGGGAAGCGAACGGTAGAGAAATCGAATAAGTTTTGGTTCGCAATAAGTTGAGTTTTAAATGTCACAATATGTTTAGTTTTAAAGGCCACAATAAGTTTTGAAATTAGGTGGCTATCCCGACAGTAAGTTTGGTAGCTTTTAATAGTTCTGGTGCTCTGATTGTTACACTTACAATAAACTTATTTTGGATACAACTGGTTTGTGCTTTATTTCTGAGGTTGATAACTATCAAAAAGGAAAATGCACAAGGCAAAAATAAATTGAGAAAAATTCCAAAAAAGATCGCCACTTACCTGAATTTGCCTAATTCGGAACAGTATACTGGCCACTCCAACTTCAACTTGTGGAAGGCCTTCCAACGCTACATGTTTCAGTCCGCGGTCGCCACACCAGAACCTTTCGGCCCCATCAGCCATCAGTTCTGCGAGCAATGTGCATCTAAATCACTCCGCGTCACTAACACTAGCTGATAGTCCTCAGATCTCGTTAGCGATATTTCGGAAACAAAAGCTAGTAGCTAAAATAAGGCGAAGAAGTAGATTTAAAGGGAAAAATTTCATTTTTTAGGGATTTTAAGGGGGATTTTAAGTATGGAGCGTGAACTGAAGCTTGGAGTACCTATAGACGATTTGTGAGTGGAACTGCCCGTAAAAAAGATTTACACCGCTTCTTGATACGAATTGAATATATAGCAGGTTACCGAATTTTCTTATGGTTTCGAACTGAACTGAAGACGTTAAAGAGTTTTATAAGCGACTTACGTGCTGTTGAGTTTGGATTTTTCCCTCACATAACGCTACTATATTATGCTCCAAGTGAATGCTTTCTCCAATAACCATATAAAATGCGATAAAATATCCGTATATTTTTAAAAGGCGGGTTCTTTTTTTTCCACACAACGCCGTTTTTCTTTTGTGTGACGTAAAAAAAAAACCAGCGCAGAAAGAAACCGTACAGTCAGATGCATGAGCATTTGATTGTACGGTTTCTTTCTGTGTGGTACAACCCGTCGAGCGACGTAAGTATAGGTGGATGGGTACCTACCTAAGTACAAAATATATTATTGTACTTTTTGGTATTGCAAGAATCCATACTAGTATTATAAATTCAATAGTAACTCGTATCTGTTTATTACTTTTTCACGCCTAAACCCACTGAACGGTTTTCGATAAAACTTGGCAAGGAAATGGATGGCACTTTTTGTCCCGGTAGCACGTTCCCATAGGTTAATTTCCACACACGGGAGAGACACGCGAGCGAAGCCGCGGGCAGAAGTTAATGTTAAATAGAATAGAAAAGAATAGTTATTTAGTTGCACCGAAAGTAGGTACAGACGCCACAAGTTACAGATGTTAAGTTTAAAATGAACCTCTACGAACTACCTTAACTAAGGCATGCAAATAGTTTTAACTATAATAATAAAGACTCATTAATATATATTATTAACACATTCAATCAAATGAATATAAGTTTACCATATTAAGATGAAATTCAGAACAAAATTTGAAAATGGGCAATACAATACATAATGTAAATTTTCATAAAATGGGGTTATAAATTTGTCAATTTCGAGGTTAATACTCATACAGTAAAATTAAAAATATAAATCATGTAGTACGTGTCAGGAATAGAAAGATATCATATTATCAATTTAAATAATCGGATTCTCCTTTTTGAGCATATGGTAGCAGAAAATAAAGCGAGGAAAATTTATAAAATGTATTGCGAGGAGATTCCCGCTCGTTCAGGTGTACAAAGGTGACCATTGTGGGCAAGTTAAATCACGCGGTCTCGATCCGAACGGTTTTTTATTGAATCTTGGTGGATTCAGAGAATTGAGGGTATGAAAGCTTAACTTTAGTAGACACCGCGTTGTAAAAGTCGTGATAAGTAAATGAAAGTTCTTCATACAGACAGCCGGGCCCTATACCACAAAACTTTACAATACAATACCACATTTCAATTTACTTGTAAATCTTACAAGTGAGTTAACCAAAACACACAGCCACACGATTGTAACGGAAAAACCTTACAAATATGTAAATTGAAGTGACAAGCCTACAATATGCTCATACATATGTATTTGTAACTTCGGTGTTACGCAATTTTTTTCTACAATTAAACAATTTTTTAGAATTGTAGAACTTAAATTTTGTGGTATAGGACCCGAGTGAAGTCTCATCATATCAGTGTGTATCGAAGTAGAAGTCTTATGTTTCTGTACGCATGTTGTATGGAAAGCTATTGAAGTGTAAACATCTCGCACGAAACCCTCTAGAGATGCCCTCAGATGGAAGTAGAATGGATCACTTTATATCTCAAGGGATGCTGTGTGATTTGAACACAGAGAAAGAGTGATCGGATTAATTTTATTGTAAAAACTACTTTTGTTTTTACATTACAATTAACTCGATCAGATCAAAACAGTGAATAAATAATGTACCTAAAAATACCTACTTGGTCCTGCGCCTGATCTCTCTCTGGTCGTGTCGGATTGCCTATCGGTCTCTGAGGATGAGGGAAGAGGGAGTGCACCTGTGTCTGCGCACACGCTTGTGCACTATAATATCTCCCGCGCTGAAGCTTAGTCTCCGTTGAGATTGACCGTCATGGCCGAAATACGGCGTGGAGCACTATTATTATTCATCATCATCTGCCTAGCCTTTTCCCAACTATATTACGGTCAGCTTCCAGTCTAACCGGATGCAGCTGAATACCAGTATTTTACATGGAGCGACTGCCTATCTGACCCCCAAAACCCAGTTACTGTGTAATACGATAGCCCTTGGTAAGATTGGTTGTCAGACTTTCTGACTTCTGACTACCCGTAACGACTGTCAAAGATTCAGGAATGGCTTCACGAACCACCAACGGTTTCACGTGCTTTCCGAGGCACGGAGGGGTCATGATATGTGAAGATGGTCACTCTTCCACGGACCAACCGCGGTAAGCGTGGCTTAGTCTGATTGATCGACCCGTGCGGCTGTTATTACTTAGCCACAAGGTATTATTATTATGTTAAATACAGTTTTCTAAAGCTACGGCTTCCTAGAAGAGCGATGGCCGCCACACAACGACCGCAGCGACGTCTTTCATGAAAATGATGGCAGCGATTTTTGACACACTTGTGTCAAAAAACGCTCTCTAAGAAAACACACCAACTTACTTTCATAAATAACGTTTCAGTGACGTCACTCGCCGTTAAATTGCGGACGGCCACCGCTCTTCTAGGAAACCGTAGCTTTACAGATTGTTCGTCTGTTCACCGCGTATGTTATCTTCAGTAGTTGGTTCTACAAATGTCGGTCATGTCTGTAGAATTGTATTTCAGATAATGTAGACATCACGGTCATGTTAGTTGATATACGCGATTGTTCGTGACGTCCGCGAGATGAGACGACTCGAAGTAAACCGGTGCTTGTGAACCGGTGCTTGGAATGCGGCATGTGTCTGTAAAAAATACAGATTTCTCTGCTTTGTCGTGTCGAGGGCACGAAAGTGTACTTATTAATTTTTTTTTTATGGCCCACAACTTCGCTTCTTCCACGGCATCGTCGGAAGCAGTGCAAAGGTCGCTGTGGCTGCGTTTTTGGGACATAGAGGGCAGGATAGGAGATGGGACATAATACAAATTGAAAAACCTAACATTCAAACACATTTTAATATTATTATGTCAAAAGATTAAATACAATAACCACCAGTGATTCTTCCCTTGTCTTCCTTTTCCCTCCATTTGCCTGCAAGTCTCATGGAGACACCTTATTTATAGCGACCCATCTTGACTTCCTGCGCTAAACGTTTATCTTCAGAACTCAGGTACAATCCAACTCCACCTTGGAGTGATTTGTGTTAGTCCTTTTTGTGGAAAGGTATTTTGTCTCTTTGAGAATAAACTGTTCTCAAAACAAACCTTATTAACATTCTGTAGCAAGTTTTGTATGCATGGGACCGCGGACCAATTTCGACAGCGGTCAGAGTTGCCAAAATACTGAATATTCTCGAGAAAACATTCAGGATATACCACGCAGTAGAATTAACCAACTCCCAAGTTTTATTATAACTACTCCCTGAACAAAGCTTCAATAAACAAAAATTCTTTAACTCCGGGTGGTCCCACTAAAAATACTTACTATCCTCCAAACAGATTTCAGTTCCATTTACGTGAACAGTTCAAGTTTATTCGGGTAACGTCTCTAAGACAAATGTGCTCAAGTTTCAGCATCAAACAGTCAACGAATGCGTCTATACATCACAGGGTCTGTTTCTGTATGTTGATAAAATACATGAAACCCTAATAACGAAAGGGTCTGCCTCATAAACCTGTCGCTCGAGATTTTAGATGTTCCTTTGTTTCGTTTTCTTAAAGCTTTCTGCATTTTACTGTACGTACCCTATTACACTGTTCCTCGTAGGTAGGTACTTGATTTGATTTTATCTTCATGGAATATTTTACGTAGAACATTGGCGATTTTCTGCTTAAGTACTTATTTTGTTATTAAGCCACGAAAAAGTCAAACTTAAGCTAGATGTACCGTATTTGTTTTTGCCAAAAAATATGCTGTTCTACACAATATAAAAAACGACAGTGGGAGCTGTTCTCTACGAAAGGAAGAGCAACACATAACATTCTGAATGTCTTCGTCTTACGACGGATACGATAAAAATCGTTTTAATGTAACATCAAAACACGCTGTCTTTGGTTCCAGGAGCTGAAATCACATTCTTTGCCTGTCATAGTAATTTGAAATATTTCACGTTCACCGCAGTCAAAGCAAAGCTGCAATATACGTGTCTTGACGTGTCTCAAAAACTGCGAATTTTTATACCTTTTCTGCAAATTCATACTCCGTTCAAAATATGCGTAGTGTTCAGAAATATGTAGTAAGTACAATGAAAAACATTGTAGGCAACTGAAATTGTATTCGTAAATTACAGTTTCGGAAGACAAGTCAACACATTCATAGTCTAGGGATGAAAGGCTATTTGTCTGAAGCGACATTTTAGCTGATATTGAGTTATATATGTCGGAGGATGTATTCGGAATCGAGTTGATTGTGCTCGCATTTTATCCCGATGACGCCCACTAAACCTATGACCACTAATGACGATGTCGAGATGAATAGTGCTTCTGCGGCATATATATATACGGAATCAGCGAATTGTTCTCCGTGTTTCATTGAAATCGGAACACTTTTTTGGCGCTCAAAACAACCCACTGTTTGGGCTCAACGCCGTGAGACACTATATGATCCGACATCTAATTTGCCATTTTTTTTAAGACTTCATTTAATGTATACACAAAAATAGAGAATCGGAGCATAAACTGTTATCCTCTAGCTGTTATGAATGGCAGATAATACGTTTTTCGTTATGGCTAACCTTTGAAGAGATGTCCATACATGTTGCTTACCACAATGCAATGTCACTTCAAGATAGAACATTTTTTATCAAGTGACATTTATCTTGGAACCTCTAGCTGATTTTAGGGTTCCGTACTCAAAGGGTAAAAAGGAACCCTATTACTCCCGCTCCGCTTTCCGTCCGTCCGTCTGTCACCAGGCTGTATCTCATGAACCGTGATAGTTAGACAGTTGAAATTTTCACAGACGATGTATTTCTGCTGCCGCTATAACAATAAATATTAAAAAATAGAATAAAATAAATATTTAAGGGGGCTCCCATACAACAGACATGATTTTTTTGTCGTTTTTATAGACAATGGTATCTTCGTGCGCGAATCCGACTCGCGCTTGGCTAGTTTTTTTTTTTTTATTAAAACTATACCAAAATATCACAGGATTATTTTTCAATAACAAGAAATTATGCGCTTCAAAGTATGAGCAATAGTTTTTTTTACAACGATTTTTTTTTTCGAAATTTTGAATCTTTAAATAAAATTGCTCTCCTGTAAAGTCCATAAAATGTCACTTAAAACAAATAGCCTTTCACCCCTATTATCTTCTCACTTCTATAGCGACATGATTAGTCAAAATATGGACCTGTAGAAAACATGTGGAATCACCGACTTAGAACCTGGCGGCCTTTAGAACATTTTGAGACAAATCGTAACTTCCGAAACCCTTATAAAAATAACATAAGGCGGTATCTCTTAAAATTGAAACACTTTCAGCGCGAAACTTGTAACATAATATTGTCCAGGAATTAACAAAGTTATGAAGTGAAGGAAAAACTTTCAGAAAACTTGTGCTGTAACGTTTGCAGCCAATCTAATCTCGTATCGCTCCACGAACCTGTGAACTGCGTCACGTTGGCAAATTACTTTGATACGAACAGGAATTGTCATCGTGTAACTTTTTCTTTTTTTTTAATTCTCAGGAGCTCACTAAAAAGTTTACATCTAAAAAGATGAACTAAAATCATCCTATTACACCCAACTCCTAAGCCATGACGAGGGTCAATGAATTGGATTAAAGGATTGTAATAAGACAAATGAGGCGGACATTAATCACGAAGTGGGCAGTTAAAGTACCGCAAGAGACATCTAATAAATGACTTCATTTTATTCTCTGTCCACTTCTCATTACTTTTTCCACCACAGTAATGATTGTTTTATTGGAAACGTTCAGTTGTTAGCAATTTCAAACCGATTAAGAGACGGTTCTAGTAGATTTCTGTTGATGATTATTGAGGAGTGGTCTAACAATGTCATGAATGTTTAGTTTTAGAACTTTTTTTTTATTTATTTAACATTTATACAAAAGAATACAGGATTATTCATATTAACTAGCAACCAAGAACCACTAAGTTTTAAACTTGTGCAATCATGTGTAGAGATGGGTTTATGCCCTGGCAAATTGGGCGCTTTGAATAAACGCCGGATAAATGCCCGTAAACGCCCAATAAATGCCTTTTGCCTGGGCAAAAACTTTAACAGAACTTTTATTACATTTTTCATTCAAATTATTTGATTAAATTCATATTTGAGTGTGCAGAAAAGATTAATTGGTCCAAATAGCGACGTCAATACAAAAAAATTCGATTCCTCATACCTAGGGGTATCCGAAAATACCCCATATATGTTCCTTTTCCTGTTAATGAGACACTACAAAACTCTATACATTTTCTTTATCTGGTCAATTGTTTTCGATAATATTCTAGAGTGTGGTAGAATGTTCTAGGTACTTGTGATGTGGGGAAATATAAAGGCGCCCTCGCGATCGGTTTAGTAAGTTTGAAGAAAAAATGGACGAGCGACAAGTTCGAACACTGTTCTTATACGAGTACTTTTTAGGCCTCTCGCCCACGGCGACGTTTTGTAGCGATGCTGTCGCGCTTTCGCATCGATACAGTCGCGATGCGGTTGCTATAGAGATGTAAGTGCTGTATTATACCGTTTGTATTGAAACGTATAAAACGAAAAATACCGTATAATACGGTATTATACCATTTGCTACGGTATTTTATGTATAAATCGATTGTTTCTGTATTTTTTAAGTAAATTATCTGAGTAATAATTAAAATACTGAAAATACGGTGGAAATGCACAGATATAAAACATGAAATGGTATTTTGAAGTGAAAACTTTAGCATCATTGTGATTTGAACATCAATGAAACGAAAAAGCGACGGTAAAGAGAGATAAACACATATCTATAGGATTTAAAGTGCGAGAGAATGAGATAGAAATAGTGATGAGCAAAATCCAAGACCAAGACCATGATCAAGACTCGAAGTATTTGAGCAAGACCAAGACTATCTATACACTAGCAAGACCAACACCAAGACCGAACAAGCAAGACCAAGACCAAGACTGAGTAAGCAACACGAAGACCAATACAAAGACTGTCCCAGTCTTGGTCTTGGTCTTGCTTTGCTCATCACTAGATGACGATGACGATGACGATGATGACGATGACGATGACGTTCACGATGAAGATGACGATGACGATCACGATCACGATCACGATGACGATGACGATCACGCTCACAATCACGATCACGATGACGATGACGATCACGATCACGATGAAGATGACGATCACGATGACGATCACGATCACGATGACGATCACGCTCACAATCACGATCACGATCACGATGACGATGACGATCACGATGACGATGACGATGACGATCACGATCACGACGAAGATGACGATCACGATGACGATCACAATCACGATGACGATCACGATCACGATCACGATGAAGATCACGCTCACGATCACGATGACGATCACGCTCACGATCACGATGACGATGACGGTCACGATGACGATGACAATCACGATGACGATGACGATCACGATCACGCTCACGATCACGATCACGATCACGATGACGATGACAATCACGATGACAATGACGATCACGATCACGATGACGATGACATCGTAGATTGTCGGTACTGCTCTGGGTGCCTTCAAGCAGAAACCTAATACGCTGATAGTCGTGTAACAAGACTATTAGATTAGATTATTATATTATTAAATTAGATTAGAATTAGTCATTCTAAAATATAGAATACAATCGAAACTTCAAATATATTTTATTTATTAAACTACAACTCTTCGTAATAACGCAGGATCTTAAAAAGTGAATCAAAATCTAAAATACACAAAATACCAATAATACCGTAAGTTATGGTAAAATACCTGCTTAATACCTAGCCTTTTGGTATTATACGGTATTTTTACAACCATAGGTTGCTAGCTGTTTGCACTCGCTCACACCACGATTCTCAGTCGCGATGCAAACGCGATACTGTCGCGCTTCTGTCACGATGCAAACGCGTTTCAGTAACGACACAAAAATGCCAGACTTGCAAGATGGACTCCGTTGAGGCAACATTAGTCACGTTGTCTTTGGTGCTGTTTTTACAGCACTCGACCTGTCTTTGTTGCACTGATGCTCGGTTTTCCACATCTCCACTCACGCGCCACCCTCCCTCCGTTCTCTCCCTGATGTCGTCCGACACGGTCGCGCGTTTACTTCGATACAGTCGCGATGTAGCGAGTAGCGAGTTGTCATCGCTTCTGTAGCGCGTTACAAATGCGACAAACGTGCGGTAGTAGCGATGCTGTCACGCGTTTACGAAACGCGGAACAGCCTCGCTAGAAAAAGTCGCTGTGGGAGAGGGGCCTCAGGCCACAGTGCGCGGGTTGGGGCTGACAATATCAATACTGCATTGGGCGCTGGAAGTACAGACGCCAGCACATCAAGCTACCCGAAACTGTCAGATTTTCCCAATCAACTTTGAACCTTATGCTTTAGCGATAAAGTTGAAAATCTATTAAAGAAATCTGACAGATTGTAGTAGCTTGATGTGCTGGCGTCTCTACAAGCCATGCGACGGTGTCCCGATGGCTTGACCGTTTTAAATGAGGATACAGGAGCCTTGAAAGTCAGCCACGTTCAGGACGACCAACCGCTGTGAATGATGACGATTTACGCCGCGAACTGCAGTCGAATCCGGATGCTACCAGTTGTGAATTAGCGGAAGCACTTAACTGCAGTCACCACGCCGTGGAATACAATCTGCATGAGTTTGGGTATCGAAAAGTTTTGGCTCGGTGGGTACCGCACATCCTTACAGACGCCAGTCGTGCAGTCCGTGTCGCTATTTGCCAATCACTTTTGCTGCAAACCCGACGTAAATAGTTTTTGTCTGATCTGGTTACTGGAAATGAATCATGGATTCATCACGAGAACGATACACGTCGTGCTTTTTGACTGCCTCGAGAAGAAACGCCACCAACTCAACCGAAGCTGAGTCAAAAGAACCACTTAAAAGTTCTGCTTTGCTGTTTCTGGGACGCGCAAGGCATGCTGTTTTATGAACTACTACCTGGGGTAGCCGGCTTCGCTCAGGGAGTTGATATGAGATTGTGTGGTAGTTGGAATAAACTTTACAACAACAACTTACACCACAACTTACAACAACAACTACAACAAACACACACAACTACAACTTAACATTTTTTTTATTGAAAATACATTCTAACTACAATACTTGTTTATAAACAACATTTTTCATTTTTCCGGGGTATGTATGTATGTATGTATGTATAAATTTTTAGAATTTCCTACTCAATGATCTAGGATGTTCCTGAATACTCTCGAATGTTCCCAAACATTCCACAACATTCCAGAATGTTCTTGAATGTTGTGGAATGCTCTCGAATACTCTCGATTGTTCTGGACTGTTCTAGAAATTTCCAGAGGGCAAAAACTCCAGCCCTTATATCTTCAAAAGTATGGTAAAAACGGGAACATTCTTTACATTCTTCATGGACAGGAGATAGAGGCTTACCACACCATATAACTCCCTTGATCGTACCGGTACTCATTTCTAAGTTTTAGCGGCATGCACATTGCACACTTTCTTTTATAATACATTGATTACACAATGAAACTATAAACACTGACAAATATTCAACCCAGCTCACCAAACTATCTGCTGATATCAAGAAAAACCGACGAACACGAGTCAATGTAGTTTTACTACAAGATAACACTCGACCTCACGTCGCTTTTCCCGGTATTTTTATGGCAGAGTAGTATATTACGTACAAAGACTATTGTAGGATCAAAGCCAATTACAAGACCACTTCATTTTTCATTTAAAGAGAGTTAAAATTATATTTTCTATAATTACCTAGTGTGATTTTTTTAACAAGACTGATTATTTGATTAAAATTTTAATTTACATACAAAATACTGACATCAAGTTTCATTTTAAGTTAAGTTCCTGCTTTATTTTTTACAAAACAAAGTTTTTAGTTTTTGCGCCCAGTGATCGGGCATTTATTTGGGCGTAAACTCGTTTACGCCCAATATGCCAAGTTTATGCCCATTCTGCCCATATTTGTTTTTGCCCTCGACCCATCTCTAATCATGTGTCTATATATCGATCTATACAATGAAGCATTTTATATGTATGCGTTATTGTCGACACAATTAACAAAATCTTTAGGTATTTTAACAGTTACACTCAATTCCTGCATAATACGTAAGTCCTAAGTAATATTGCTTAAGATACATTTGATATTTTTAAGTGTATACTACTTATTAATAGTCTACCCTCCGAAATACACAAATTTCCGAGGGTAGACTATTAATAAGTCTCGGTATGATATAACCGGTAGTTCGCTCGCCATACGTATTGTTGGCGCGCTGTGTACGAAGCCTATTCTCAGAAACTGCCCGAGTGCATACAGGATGTTCGATTTTGTTTCTTAAAGATTAATTGAAAAATTGTTCTTTTAATATCAAAAAAAATACTTATGTAAGAACTGGTAAGCCATTACAGTGTTTAAAGAGGTCATTTATATGGTCATAAAATTGATTTCGAACTGAGAGCACTCTTAAATTTAGTCTAACTATTAGGACCCATGCCTCTAGTCTAGAAAGGCTCAGAGACTGAGAGAGCGGCTGTACTTACCACGCGGGCTCAAATTGGGTTGGTAAACTAATGTCATCATCTGCCTAGCCTTTTCCCAACTATGTTGGGGTCGGCTTCCAGTCTAACCGGATGTAACTGAATACCAGTATTTTACATGAAGCGACTGCCTATCTGACCTCCACAAACCAGTTACTGGGTTATACGAAACCCCTAGGTAAGACTGGTTGTCAGACTTTCGGGCTTCTGACTACCCGTAACGACTGTCAAAGATCTACGAATGACAGCCGGGACCAACGGCTTAACGCTTGTGCTTTCCGAGGCACGGAGGGGTCTCGGTATGTAAAGATGGTCACCCATCCACAGACCAACCGCGGCAAGCGTAGCTTAACCTGATTGATCGACTTGTGCGGCTGTTATTATTTAGCCACAGGCCCCTCTCGGGTTGGTAAACTAATGTAAGGTCATATAAATATAATGTAATATTAATAATTGTTTGTAATTATGTAGACTCGTGATGTGGCGTTTGTCCAGCATTGCCGCAAAGCACGCGCACGCGCAGCAGCGCGTCAGGGAGCACCAGGGACCACAAACCTGCGGCGGACACTTGAAGGCTCCCGTGGGCACGATAACGACTCTAAACTTCCCCAACCCTTTCCCCGTTCCGATAAAGTGTAAATGGATAATAGAACACGACATAGTGAATGGGACTATTTCGATATACTTTACTCGGCAGTACACTACCAGTGGAGACAATTTTGCAGCCGATATATAACTCAGTATAACGGAATGGAAATGCATATTTATATCCTTAAAAACTGCATGCGAACAGGAAGTACGGGAACGTGACACAAATACCCCTAGATTCTTATTATGACGGAGAAAATTGTTCCCGTCCCTGCCTTGAGCGGCTCACTGTGTTAAGGGGGTTAACGGGGTAATAAATGTGCCACATTACTGTAATTATTCAACGTAAAGAGGTTTTCGTCGTCTGTACCGCGGAATGAGAAAATATTATTGTTGACTTTTTATAGGCTTGAAGTGCTTATTTTGTATTTGTATCTTGAAGGGCTTATTTGAATGGAAGGCACTAAGTAATTTATTTCCCAAACCAGATAGTTTGGCACTAAGTCATCATTATAATTTGCCTAGCCTTTTTCCAACTATGTTGGGGTCGGCTTCCAGTCTAACCGCGTGCAGCTGAACACCAATATTTCACATGGAGCGACTGCCTATCTGATCTCCACAACCCTGTTACTGGGTGATACGATACTTCTTGGTAAAACTGGTCGTCAGACTTTCGGGCTTCTGACGACCCGTAACGACTGACAAAGATCCACGAATGACACCCGGGACCAACAGCTTAAGGTGATTTCCGAGCCACGGATCTTGGTATGTAAAGCTGGTCTCCCATCTACGGACCGACCGTGGCCAGCGTAGCTTAACATTGGCACTTAGTCTATACGTTATATATTATTATAAATTAAGTCACTTTGCAAGTCTGCCAGTGTGACAGGGTTGTTCTTCTAAACTACACAACGGATTTTCATTAGGATTGATTACCTACCATAATTTTGAGAATTTATCTTCGAAAATGTATATGTGTAATACATTGATATTGAATCTGAATACCTTATACACGGAGAGAAAATTCTTACAAAAATTACTGTGCTCGTCACTGTAAAGTGAGTGCAAGTGACATCCACAGAAAATTTTCTGAGTGAGATTGGGAAAAATTCACTATTTGTCCAATAAATTTTACTGTACAGCATAAGAATTTTTACTGTGCTAGCATGGTAATTTTTCCATTACCACTCAAATGCACTCAGATTATGAGACAGCACAGTCATTTTTCTAAGATTTTTCTCTCCGTGTAACGCTAACAATAAATTGTAGATTTAACTTTTCTGTATTTTCCATCAGCTTGAGCTGCAACATTAAATTATTCTCGCGTTGAAAATATTTATAAATTTTATGATAGTCTGCATAGTATGGATGTGATTAAAATTAACGTTAGTGTTATGACTGTTCATTGTTTGGTATGACAAAAGTCACACCGCTCCTCAAACACATTCATGAAACATCATCTGCCTAGCCTTTTCCCAACTATGTTGAGGTCGGCTTCCAGTCTAACTGGATGTAGCTGAATACCAGTATTTTACATGGAGCGACTGCCTATCTGACCTCCACAACCCAGTTACTGGGTAATACGATAAGTATCCCTAGGTAAGACTTTCGGGCTTCTGACTACCCGTAACGACTGTCAAAGATCTACGAATGACAGCCGGGACCAACGGCTTAACGTGCTTTCCGAGGCACGGAGGGGTCTCGGTATGTAAAGATAGTCACCCATCCACAGACCAACCGCGGCAAGCGTAGCTTAACCTGATCGATCGACCTGTGCGGCTGTTATATTCTACAACACATTCATGAAACCGCATACTAAATTCAAGCATGCATTATTATTTTAACTCTGGTGTATTCACGTTACAATCATTCAACATTATTTTTTTAACTGTACTTTGCGGTGTTTAAATAGCTTTGTTATTACAACTAGCTGTAATTATATGAAGATTATTTCGTTCATATTATTTCGTGTAGGCGATAGAAGCACGTCGGTAATCATTTTAATTAAAATCTGTTTCAGTTTTATAAATTGAATTAGGTAATTAATTTTCCACTAGATCAGATATCCAATAAGTCATTTAAGTCATAAGTCATAAGTCATTTATTTCATAACAAAATACATTGTGTTGAAATTACTACAGTGATGATAAATAAAATAGGTAATAATAACTAACAGAAACATTAAGTACGTTCATACCATTTAAAATTCAGTACGCGACTACGCATTCAAAATGGAACAATATAATAATAAAAAGTTGTATGTCAATAATTCAGTAAGAAAATTAAATAATCACCAAAATTCCATTTAGATTTGAAATTCATTATCCATTATACAAAATAAAAAATCATATGAACACAAATTAAAAAAATTAAAATTATTATTATTAATTATTATTTTTCACAAATTATTTAATTGTGGCTGTCGTTTGTCATTTATGAACTCGTCGATACTGTAATAGCCCTTCCTTAATAAATATGTTTTTAATTTGTTTTTAAACAAGTTAATGCTGCTTATACATTTAAATTCTATTGGCAACTTGTTGTACAAAAAGACTGATTGAACTCTGGGACTGTGATGAACAACGTTCAACTTCGGTTGGATTGTGGAAGGTAAGTCTTTCCTACGAGTACAATCTCTAGCTTGTCTTTCCTCATTAGTCTCGTGCAAATTCTTAACCAAGTTGGTTAACAACACTAGAATATACAGACATGGCACTGTTAAAATTTTAAGTCTGATGAAGTGGTCTCTGCACGATTCTGTCTGTTTCATACGGAGCATTGTCCTTATGGCTCTTTTTTGAATTATAAATGCCGAGTGGACGTTGTACTTGTAGCTGTTGCCCCAAAACTCAATACTATATCTGAGCCTTGACTCAACCAACGCAAAGTACACCATCCTTAGTTGGTCCAAAGTGAGTTCATCCCTCAGGCTTCTGATTGCGTAACACGCAGAGCTGACAGACTTCGATATAGACAAAGTCTCAACCTTCCAGTTTAATAACGCATCTATGTGGACACCTAAGAATTTAACAGTTTCTACTACTTCGACATTGTTACCACAGGACACAACTTTAAGACTAGCGTTATTTCGTACCGTTGACCTAAATAATAAACATTTTGTTTTGTTTACATTGAGTTTTAAATTATTTGTAGCAAACCAGTTTTCAAAAGCTTTTAAAGCAGTATTAATCTTGGATTCTAGATTACTTATATTATCTGCAGAAACTATAGCATTAGTGTCATCAGCAAAAATAATCAGTGTTACGTCCGCTATTCGTTTTCTAATATACTCAACCAAGTCATTCAGGAATAGAATGAAGAAAATTGGGCCCAGAACGGAGCCCTGAGGGACACCTCGAGATACAGTCACTAGGTTAGATTTATATTTTTTTTCTACTCCATTAATTTGAAACATTATTTTTATCGCTGGCTCTTTTCGTAATAATTTTTAATTATAATTTTAAAACCTAACGTAGGTATTTATTTATACTATCTTAGACCATAACGTCTGAAGTAAGAAAATGCGCGAACGATATCTTCAGTTCAAGGAAAATTGAGAAATTAAGTAAAAATATAGTAGTTTATACATCCCAATGAATGAACGAATAGTAATTTCCTGTGGGATCCGACAGAGGAGGATAGAGTGCAGAGGAAGGAATGTCGGATGTGAGCCTGCAGCGACCCTGGAAGACTTTAATTGGATTTTCCATACGTTGGATGTCTGTTTTCGTAAATATATGATAGGATTGTTGTCGTGAATATAGAATTTACAGTATAAAGGAACCAGAATAATAAAATATGCAATTATTTATTAATTTAATACTTTACACCCAAATTCAGTCGTCATGAAAGTTCAAAAGAAGAGGCTTGACTAAATAAACTGGATTACAAATAGAAACCTATTAATTTTTTCATAAGTTCATATGGGTACTAGTCCGGACAACTTAGCTCAAAAAATAGGGGTAAAAAACTCATTTTTGCGAACTTTGGCCTTGATTAACTTTTTTGCACATGCGGGATCGATTGGGACTTTCGACATTTCTTTTATATTGATGATATAAACAATCAAACCAAGATTGTGCGAATTAATCGAACCTTGAATGTCTATTTTGAATGGACTATACCTAATGAGGGTTTTCATAAAAAATTACGCCACCAGTTGGCGCCACTTTGGTAAGAGGTCTTCAATTTCGACAATGAATTTAAAATATATGATGACGTTCATCATTCGTTTCATTCATTCGTTTTTCATTCAGTCAGGACTAGAGAAAACATGGAGAAAACATAGGCGCTTTGACACTTTTGACAGGTGCTCGGACCTGACGTCTCAGTGCTGCCGCCTAGTGAACGTCATTTCAGAAAACCCTCATTCAAATATTATATAGTTATTAAAGGTTACTACTAGTTTGATTTCTGTTTGCACTTTAAAAACTAATTTAATGAAATAATCTTATGGGTAACCACAGCTTTGAGCCGTTTGGGGTCGAAACGCTCGGGTCATGCGGCCCGCCTGTGTCTCCTTTTTACAGAAATTTATCGCCGGCTGATCGACATTTCACGTGACCAGAGGGCTGGATCGTTCTTTGACGAAAGAATTAGCATTGCCATTCAATGTGGCAACGCTGCCAGTCTTCTGGGGACGTTTCCGGATGACAGCACAGCATTTTGGCTTTTCCACGCACGAAGCAGAAATCCACTCCGTATCGCTATTGAAAAACATCGACGCGTGACACGCTCGGGTTGAAGCCAAATCAAACATTGACCGTGGGAATGTCCCGGTGTGTCGTGTGTCACATGGATGCTGGATGGGAAACGGGATATCTAACCTCAGCCTTTTAGATTTTCGCATTCAATATACGAAACGATTTTGAACGTCACTCACGGTATAAAATAGATTGATCGGATTGAATTTGTAGTGACTTTGATCCAAAGGCAGCGCGTATTTATTGATAGATTGATTACAGTAATTAATTCAACGGAAACTGTATTGTTTTCTATGACATAAATTCTACATAAATAAAAATGAAAATCTGTTCGTTGGCAAAAAAAATTGGAAAAGGTTTCCGGAAAAACTGAACTTCCTTTTTTCTATTGGATTTTTGTATCAATTATTTTAATTCGGACAGGACAACGACGGGGCAGCTAGTAGAATATTAACTGTGTTGGCCACAAATATATGGTCGTGATGTTTTTTTAGACAAAGGATTCGTTGAGCGCAAATGTAAGTAAGCTCTATTCAAGGGATGACTGAATTAGCTATAATTTTGTCAGTAAATTTTTTTAGTGAGTAAAATTATCCTAAGTCCTAATCCTATTTGGCGATGTTTTCACTGCAATGGAACAACGTCTGTTACAAAGTGTTCATAAAATTTTATTTCTCAAGAAAGCTGCATATTATAAGAGGGACCGTAAAACACTTACTTTCAGACCAAACATTCACGTAATAAATATAAGTTTCTCCGTAAAATTTATTGTAACAACGTGATACGAACAACGAGAGTGTTACGAATCGTTTCCACTTTTTATAAGTAACTACCAACGTTCTGGATTTTATTTTGCTTAGTTTAAGGTAATCCCGCCTCTGCGTAACAAAACTTATAGGTACATGGTTTTCTTTTATTTTTAGGGTTCCGTACTAAAATGGTAAAAAGGAACCCTTATGGTGAGAAAGAAATAAAAATATTTTTTTTTTGCAACAGGGGCTGAAAAAGGGTCTTGAAAATTCGAAGTGGGGCTACTATGGCATGTGGGGTATCGCATGAAAGAGTGCTGTTTGCACATTCTCAAATATTTTTCTTTTTTTTTTTAGGCCGCGTAGTTTTCGACTTTTGATGAAAAATTTACAAAAGAATACCGTTCCCCTCCTTTTCTCCAAAGTTTGCATAGAGAAAAATCTGAAATTATTCTATGTCATAGATGTTTATGAAAAGATAACAGAAAAAATAAAACGATGATTCTAAACACTAAAAACAATAAAACGATGTCTCTAAGCACACTTTTTCAGAAAAAAAATAATAAAATTTAATATATAATGGTACGGAAGCCTCAGTGCGTGAGTCCAACTCGCTCTTGACTGGTTTTTCTTATTTGTTGTAGTGAAAAATTCTTAGGGCGCACTTTTGAACAGTGCTCGTTCTGAACAGTGAACGAAACTGAACCGGGTACCCACACTCGACTCCAGTCGGAAGGTTTTTCTTGTATCGTGTGGTCATTAGCGCACAACGTCTTTTCTTCTAAAATAAATGTACAGACGCCAGCACATCAAGCTACAACAACCTGTCACATTTCTGTAATAGATTTTCAACTTTATCGCCAAAACGTAAGGTTCAAAGTTGATTGGGAAAATTTGTCAGTTTCGGGTAGCTTGATGTGCTGGCGTCTGTACCTAATACTTATATAACAATACGGTATTCTTTCTTTAAAAATGTTTGACTTTTATAACGATAAACCGCATTCACTTGTAATACGTTTGTGAAACTCACCCCTCAACCATTTATTTCTGCGTTGTATTAGAACAATAATTATCGGTGAAAGCCAACCGCTTGACTAATTGCCTCCGTACGGAACTCTTTTGTTTGTAACAAGCGAGCCTGTATGAGAACAACACAATGTGAGTGAAGTTACTAACTTGGCGGGCCGGTCTGTCGGTGTGCTGTTAGAGGTTGAGAAAATGAGTTTAAAAACTACTTAAGAACGTTACTGTTTTCAAACCTATTTCTTCCAAGCAACCTGTAGTGAAAACCACAATCTGACCCTTGTTCGTGTAAACTGTACACACTAAACCTAATCTACGGTATTCGAAAAAAGGTCTAAAGTAAAACCAGCTGGTCGATTCTGGAAAAATCTCACCGTGATAACTAAGTTGAAGTAAGCTTAGAGTGAGCTGTGAGTCATGCTGATGCTAAGGAATTGACACTATTGACGACTCTCTCCACGCTCACTTCACCCAAGTTTTCACGGTGAGATGGTTACAGAATCGCACGGCAGGACTCCGTTGTTAAAACCTAATGCAATGTAGAACGGGTCATTTGATCGCACTTTGATAGAATACTTTCAGTATGAGAAAAAGAGTTAATTTGTGGAATAAAACATTTTTAAAAAACACATATCATGGTTTGAACTATTTCTTTCAGAATGAGAGGTGACGATGTATCTAACACACTATTCACTAACATTTAATTAGGTTTCTAAAACTAGCTAAAGGTAGCGTCGAGCCAAACAATCAACAATTTTATTTTTTATCATTGTTCGGTTCAACCAAAGCACCTGCTATCTAATCTCTTCACCACCCTTGGTTGACTGGTAGAAAATGCCTAAGGCATTAAGTCCGCCTTTGTACCTTTTTGTGTGCGAAAAGTTTAAATAAATAAATAAATAAACAATCGACAGGCTCTCATTAATGCCGCTTTGTGGGTAATCAGCTCCTGTTGCACGATGCGGCTACACAACGAGTCTCAGACAACCGATAGTGATGATGGTGGGATTAGTACTGGCGTCTAATTAGCCAGCTCGCTTGTGTGATCGGCTTCGTAGCATAGAGGCAGATCTGCGTACTGCCTTGTGTACTACGGATATTTTTTGTTTTTTTTTTGGGTGGGAAATTATCAAATAACTTCTCCCGCTCTGGGCGGAGCGGGATGGCGTGTCAGACTTTTACTGACTAAAACCCACCCTTGTTCATTCAGCTACCTGTGCCAGGGGCCACGGTAACTCTTTCGAACAACCAGCGACCCTGGCAGGCATCGACCCCAGCGGACCCCGTCAGCTAGTGCTGACATCTCTTTGAGCCACGCGTGGGACACAATGCGCCATCGACCCCGACCTGGTCCTTACCGGACGGCGAACTGCTCATTGGTCGTCGTCCGCAAGCCCGCGCCTATGGTCATCTCCTGCGGATACTTATTTACTTCATTTTGAAGAAAATATAACTGCTGGACAAAGAATTTGTTAGTTATGTAGGTACATAGGTATTGCAAATAGCTACACAGTAGTTTCACAGACTACGTCGGTATTTATTTATATACTAGCGACCCGCCCCGGCTTCGCACGGGTGCAATGCTGATCAATACATAGTATAAAACTAAGTCGCTTCCCGCTGTCTGTCTGTCCCTATGTATGATTAGATCTTTAAAACAACGAAACGGAGGAAGGTTTATATGTATAATAATTGCATAATATAGTAGAGAAACACTGATCATTTTAGAGCCATTATTTCTCGTAAAAAGTATAGGGTAAAAAATATTTTTTGTGGGTTATCCCTTTGAGATAGACATATACCATTGCGGACTTTTTTGTAGACCTTTTTAAGGTGTACAATACTATAGTACATTATTTTGATCTATCTCGTAGGGTTCAGCCAGCGTTTGCAATGTAAGCGCAGAAAAATGTGTTTATTTACGACATCACATTAAAAACCTCTAAAATTATCAGTGTTTCTCTACTATATTATGCATGTATTATACATACAAACCTTCCTATTGAATTACTCTATCTATTAAAAAAAACCGCATCAAAATCTAAGATCTAAGCATATATAGGGACAGACAGACAGGGAAGCGACTTTGTTTTATACTATGTAGTGATACTTTCTTATGCACCACAAAAATACGTAACAAAATAAAATATAATATACAATAGGCGGCCTTATCGGTTTCGGCGATCTCTTCCAGGCAACCTTGGTCGGACCGTAGGCAATTCGCGAGTGCGGGCACTCACAACTTTTGCTGCGCAACTCCACAAAACAAGAAAAGTTTTCATTGACTTTATAAACTTTGTTCGTACAGAAACATTACTAACTAAACCTTTCATAAGTATTTGCTCAATGGTTATTCTATGATACCATCTGCTAACACAAAAAAACAGGTTATTTTCGGCTAGGAATCACAAAGAGCACGTCTCCCAGCCTACAGCTGGCGATCAATTTCCTGTAATAAGCAAAAACAAAATTATCATTTGAATAAAATAATATCAGTAGGTACTGTGAGGCTCTCTACAAGCTATCAGGGAACCGGAAAGAATCAATTTAACCACGTTTTATATCTTATGTTCAATAATTGTTCCTAGAAAGCATACTACGTATTTTTACATCATTTTCCTCTGGCCTGTCAGCCAAATCTGACGCATAATGTCTCCTAGTCTTAAACTAAGTTAATGTTTGTCTCGTATTGCTTACAAATAACTTTAAGCTGACTCGCGGAGGTTGCATGTAAGCATCAAATAGGCTATAACGCTCTACAGTACACAAGTGACTGTTACGTACCGTTCTCTATAAGATAGGTATTGCCTACTGCATTTTAGCATTTAGTCTCAGGAATTTTAGATAGCTTTGTTTCACCCCACAACTAGTACCCAAGCATTTGTGTGTGGTAAAAAGGATGTGATTTGATTAATTTGCCGGCTTGCTTAACGCCTATTCGCTAAGCAATCCGATTGGTCTACGAAGAGCGATAGTGGCGCCGGGCCTTCGCGTGTTTTTTTTTTTCTCTTGTACCAATCGTCTGAACTCGAAAAAATAACGTGCTCCGCGCGAGAGAAACTTTTTCCCATAAAAAACGGTCCTTCAGTGATTTTGTGCTACAACCCCTCCAAGACACGAACAATAACATTAACCAACACCTGTGGAAATATATGTGAAGTGAGTTTTAGCTGGATTTAGGACGACTGTTCACGACGCCTAGCCCATGAGGTGCGCGAGGCAGTGGGCGGGAGTTCGCTGGTAAGTTTTCAAATTCACACCCAAACTCCTACACATTTTTGTTTTGGCCCTACGAGCCGGATTCATTTCTGAGTGCTTGGTGTGGGGTTAATTTTCCTGTTCTTAGTTCATAGCTTCATAGTTCATTTTGCGTCGTTACGCGTCCAAAATGGCGGAGTTAATTCAACAAGATATTTTCGAACGCGAGATCATTTTTGATGATCTCCAACGTACATTAGAGTTCATAGATTCAGACGAACAACAGTTTAGGTCACGCTCAAAAGAATTAACTTTGCAACAAAGAAAGTTCTCTAAACTTCAGGCAAAAATAGAAAAAGTCTTGATCAAGTCCAATACTTTCAACAAGGAGGAACAACTACAGATTCGTAACAATTTTAATGACTGTTATTACGCAATTAGTGTTCACTTAGAAAAACTTAAAGAAAAGGACAATGAGCGTAAACGAAGAATGTCGTCTAGTACGTCGATTAATAATTCAGCATGTACTGCTGTTCCACTAAATTCTAATAATAATTGTGCAAGTAGATTACCTATTCTTCCAATGCCTACCTTCTCAGGGGAGACCACGGATTGGCCCCCATTTCACGATTTGTTTTGTTCATTAGTACACAGCAAAAATACTTACACGGATACAGAGAAGTTTCGTTATCTATTATTGTCATTAAAAAATGAACCCTATAACCTTATTAAATCGATACCAATTACAGACGAAAACTATAGTGTTGCGTGGGATATTTTGGTTTCTCGGTATAACAACAAACGGGCGATCGCCACGAAACATCTCGAAAAAATATTAGAAATTGAACCTAGTACCGAGAGAATGACTCAAAGTCTAAGAAATTTACTCAATGTTTATCAAGAAAACATCAAAGCATTGCAGGCGTTGCAGTTTCCTATAGATCAATGGAGTTTCATATTAGTGACGATTTTATTACGTAAAATTCCGTCTAGTATTCGAAAACGTTTCGAATTATCACTAGCCAAACCATCGGATATACCCGACATAAATACATTGATAAATTTTTTGAACCGCGAGTTAGCCGCAAACGAATTTTCCTTCTACCCACAAAATAAAAATAATAATCTTGAAAAGGTGGGTACTCCTCGGACTTCTGCGACGACACCATCGCGCGGTTACGAAGGCACGCGTCGCGCGCTCGCAGCCAACGTCACGTCATCGAGTTCGAATATAGCAGACTTACAGTCTACCAAACAAAATAATTTAAAAAATAATTGTTTATGTTGTGATGCTCAACATACGTTGACAAAATGTTCGAAATTCCTTAATTTATCTCCCCGTGATAGGTATGCTTTTATTCAAAACAAAAACGTTTGTTTCAATTGTTTACATGTCGGTCATGATTTAAAACAATGCAAATCCAATTTTGTTTGTCGTTCATGTCATAAACGACATCATTCGTTAATTCATTTCGAAAAGTCTCACAGGTTATCAGTTTTTAATGAAGTCGGTATTAGTGATAATGCTATTTCACTTCCTGTGAACGAAACGACAGAGACAGCGGTTCCCAGTACTTCGCAGGCCGCCGCATTGACTGCGGTAAATCATGCGTGGCACGGTCGCACGAACGATTCGCGAACCATTGCTCCGTCGGTTAGTGCGAATACGGTGCTATTATGTACGGCACTCATCAATGTTCATGTTGGCCCACAAAAACACACAGTTCGGTGTATTATTGATACAGGGAGTCAAGCGACTTTTATTACCGAGGCTTGTGTGCAGCGGTTAGGTTTACACCGTAGGCAAGCGCACGTTCCAGTGTTCGGTATCGGCGGGTCCGAAGTCTCAGCTGTTTTACCAAAGGGTGTAGTATCGTGTTATATCACTCCTACGCACGGGGAGCAACCTTCAATTTCAGTTGATGCATTAATTTTGTCTAATCTTATTTCACGTATGCCATGTGTGACGTTGCCTTATACGGGATGGTCACACATACAGAATTTAAATTTAGCTGATCCTAAGTTTTATCTTCCACAATCAGTGGAAATGCTTCTAGGTGCGGATATACTATCCCAAGTTCTATTAGGTCACGTGATCAAGGGTCCACCCGGTTCACCGATGGCTATGAACAGTATCTTTGGTTATTTATTGATGGGTGATGTTTCCTGCAACCAAAATACACCTACTTCACTTCAAGTGTGTCTCAGTAGTTTTAGCTCATCATACGATGACGGCATCAATCTGAGACGATTCTGGGAATTGGAGTCTCTTCCGGAAAAGAGAATCCTAAGTCCCGACGAAGCGTTGTGTGAATCTATCTACGTAAATTCACACACTCGCGATGAAGCTGGGCGATATGTGGTTCCACTTCCTTTCAAACCTAATGCTCCCGCCCTCGGCGAATCACGGAATACGGCGGTCTCCAGGTTTAGTAAATTAGAGTATCGTTTAGAACATAATCCTCAGCTTAAAGTAGATTATCATGCGTGCCTCCAGGAGTACTTGGAACTCGGTCACATGGAGCCAGTTGATATACCTACTTCGTTAGCTACTAGCTATTACATTCCGCACCACTGCGTGGTCAAGGAATCGAGTGAGACTACTCGCACTCGCGTCGTCTTTGACGCGGGTTGTAAAACTTCTAATGGAATATCACTTAATGATGTTCTACTGACTGGTCCGAAATTGCATCAGGATATAGTAGACGTTTTATTAGGTTTTCGTATCCATGCTATTGCTGTCACTGCCGACATCAAGCAGATGTACAGAAACATTAAATTACAACAATCCGATTGGGATTTTCAACGCATTGTGTGGCGTAAATCACCAACGAAACCGTTGCTTGATTATCGATTGCGAACTGTCACCTTTGGTGTCAGCTCATCACCGTACTTAGCCCTTCGTACTATTCAACAGTTGGCTCAGGACGAAGCCGCTAACTTCTCGCTAGGTTCTAAGGTTCTCCAAGACCAGGTTTTCGTTGATGACATAGTCACCGGAGCAGGCGACGTAAAGAAGGCACTGGTTCTACAGCGTGAGTTGGTAGGTATTTGTTCGTCAGCTGGTTTCGAGCTACGGAAGTGGCAGAGCAATTCGCCAGCGTTACTCGGTGCTTTACAAACGTCAGTCTGTCAGGGCGAGCGGCCTGATAACGTTTCTTTCGCTCTGATGGAGAATGACAAACAAATAAAGGTTTTAGGACTTCAGTGGAATCCTGAGACTGATACTTTCACTTTCAGCGTTCAAGCAACTACTGGTAAAATGACAAAACGGTCTATACTCTCACAAATAGCCAAAATTTATGATCCTATGGGATGGTTATCTCCTGTAACTATTTACGCGAAACATCCAGTTGTTATGGATGTCAGGGGTCGACTGGGATGAGTCACCTCCTGTAGATATTATAAATGCTTGGTCTAATTTTCTTGATGAGTTACCATTATTATCAAATTTTAAAATTCCACGTTTCGTCTTTGCCAACGTGAATGTTATTCAAATTCACGGGTTTTCCGATGCTTCCGAGCGTGCTTATGCCGCGTGTGTTTACGCCCGTATATCCGATAATAGTGATAACGTTAAAACGTTTCTTCTTCTCGCAAAAACGCGTGTAGCACCTATAAAACCGGTTCTTACGATCCCGCGACTTGAGTTGTGCGCGGCTGTCTTGTTATCACAGTTGATTGATAAAGTTAGAAATGTTTATGATAAGCACATAAACTGTGAACATGTGTATGCATGGACCGATTCATCCATCGTGTTAGCGTGGCTTCGTTCTCCACCACACGAGTGGAAAACATTCGTTTCTAATCGCACTAGTGAAATCTTATCTCGGCTTCCGGCCAATAGTTGGAGACATGTTCCATCTGCTGACAATCCAGCTGACGCACCTTCTCGAGGAATGCTTCCTACAAGTTTCATACAAAATGATATGTGGCTCCTGGTGGGTCGCGCGTGATTCTAGTTTTTGGCCAAGTCCCAAGAAAATACCAGAAGTCACTGAAGACAAACGTAGTCTACCGTTGTCTATAGTATCAAACTCTTCCACCTCAGCACCACCTGATGTGGTCGAATATATTACAAGATTTTCTACTCTAGGCAAACTTGTTCGAATAACAGCACTGTTATTCCGATTCTATAATAAATGTAAAAAGATTCACATTTCCTATCCAAAATACATAACTGTGTCCGAGTTTAATTTGTGTTTAAATCGACTTATCCATCTAGTTCAACATTCATCTTTTTCTGAAGACATTAAAAATATTTCACATGGAAAATATCCATCAATTAGATTACGTCGACTTAACCCTTTTATGGATAACAAGAATAATCTGCGTGTAGGTGGGCGGATTCACAAATCACTTTTACCGTTTGTTTCCAAACACCAATTGATTCTGCCTAAGAAACATCATCTTACAAATTTAATCATTGATAATGCACATATCACGCATCTACATGCTGGTCCACAATCCGTACAATACCTCCTACTTCAAAACTATTGGATAATGTCTAGTCGTGACGCTATACGTACGCGCATACATCGCTGCGTTCGTTGTTTTCGTGCTCGCCCCGTGAATCCGCAACCATGCATGGGTCCGCTACCGACCGTCAGAGTGCGCCCCGAGCGACCATTTCTAAAAACATCTGTTGATTTCGCGGGTCCGTTCTACGTTCGGGCAAATAAGGTTCGAAATGCAAAAATTATTAAATGTTATGTAGCTGTATTTGTGTGTATGTCCATCAAGGCCATACATCTTGAACTCGTGTCCGATTTGTCAACTGAATCATTTTTGGCAGCCTTACGACGCTTCACGTCCCGTAGAGGTTTATGCACCGACATTTACTCTGATTGTGGAAGGAACTTTGTTGGTTGTAATAATTATTTACAAGAATTGTATACTTTTTTACGTAATGATTCTGTTCAAGCCACTCTTAATGGTAAGGTTTTAGAACAAGGCATCACTTGGCATTTTCAACCACCTTATGCCTCACATTTTGGTGGCCTTTTCGAATCCGGTGTTAAAAGTTTCAAACATCATTTACATCGAGTCCTCGGTACGCAAACTCAAACTTATGATGAGATGCACACCCTTCTTTGTCAAATTGAAGCGGTACTCAATTCACGTCCACTTTGTTTATTAAGTGCAGACCCATTAGATCCGTTACCTTTAACACCATCGCATTTTTTAATAGGAGGTCCGTTGACGACCCTACCAGATATTTCACTACTCGAAAATGTTCCAAATCGACTCACTAGATGGCGTAGGGTACAACAATGTGTGCAACACTTTTGGAAACGTTGGAGTCGTGAATATTTACACGAAATTCAACAGCGTAATAAATGGTTCCGAGATCGCGGCTCGCAACTCCGTGAAGGTATTATTGTCGTTGTACGTGATGATAATTTACCACCATTACAGTGGAGACTGGCTCGTGTCCATGCTCTTCATCCGGGTTCCGACAATGTTACTCGTGTCGTAACTTTACAAATGGGCAAAAGCTTTGTGAAACGCTCAGTAATTAAAATATGTCCTTTGCCCTTAGAATAATAATTTTATAACTTTTAGGTACTTAATATTGTTACGAATCTTTGTTAGGGAATCTATAGTAATAGTAATTTAATTTTAATTTGTTTTTTGTGTTTCATGCTTTCGTAGCATTTTCATTCCTCTTTTGAGTTAAACATTATTTTAATGTTTGTAACTTAAGGTTAAAAGAAATCCATTCTTTTAAGGCGAGCGGCATGTTACGTACCGTTCTCTATAAGATAGGTATTGCCTACTGCATTTTAGCATTTAGTCTCAGGAATTTTAGATAGCTTTGTTTCACCCCACAACTAGTACCCAAGCATTTGTGTGTGGTAAAAAGGATGTGATTTGATTAATTTGCCGGCTTGCTTAACGCCTATTCGCTAAGCAATCCGATTGGTCTACGAAGAGCGATAGTGGCGCCGGGCCTTCGCGTGTTTTTTTTTTCTCTTGTACCAATCGTCTGAACTCGAAAAAATAACGTGCTCCGCGCGAGAGAAACTTTTTCCCATAAAAAACGGTCCTTCAGTGATTTTGTGCTACAACCCCTCCAAGACACGAACAATAACATTAACCAACACCTGTGGAAATATATGTGAAGTGAGTTTTAGCTGGATTTAGGACGACTGTTCACGACGCCTAGCCCATGAGGTGCGCGAGGCAGTGGGCGGGAGTTCGCTGGTAAGTTTTCAAATTCACACCCAAACTCCTACACAGTGACTGTGCATACAGCATGATTATTTTTTCGTGATTACGATGTTGGCCTCATTTTTGATCGAAAGTTCAAATTCAGATTGATGGTCTGTACCATATCCATTTTTTTTTAAACGTTGCCCCAGACTTGGAATTTCTCCTGTATTGTGGTTTACAAACATTTAAACTTACATACACAAACAGCCAGACCCGGAACCAGTTCTTGTAGGTCATACAAATATTTTGTTCCGCGCGGGAATCGAACCCGCGTCAATCGCTTAACCACTGCGCCAACCGTGCCCACCAAATACCTATGACGTCACCAGTCTGATACAAGAAATCGTAACGTGAGTTGCGTATACAGCCTCTTCGCTTTAACAAGAGATGTTTTTGCAAACAGTATACTCGGATACAGAGCCTGTTGACAACAGAGCCGAGTAGGTAAGTACATACAACACTGACGTGGCAAACATTTGTCCAGGTTTAGCTACTCTTTGTTCTGTTAGATCACGGCTTTGAATATCAGCTTCCGTTTGTTCCCACTTGATCTTACTGCTATTTTTTATGAAGGTATTAGCTGAATATTTTATTTACCATTGTCTTTTTTAGGATTCTAGGGTACTTTACGTTTAGTAATGCCAAAAGAATAAAGTTGGAATGTTATAATTTTTTAGCCGTAACATACCTAAAGAAAATTTGGAAACATTTTTAAAAAATATGTACTCTTATTAAACATTTTCTTTCGTTCATTTTCCGCTTAAAAGAATCAAATTCCACGAAACAAAACACAGAATACAGCCAAATTCCTTAAACCCAATTATACTTTCCTTGAAGCGAAATCTTTCTTTTGTCTCAAACAAGGACCCTTTAGAACAGACTTCTACAATCTTTTTCAAATTTAATTGACTCTGAAATATAAGATCGAATTTCCCTCCAGACTCTCGTTTCCAAACAAGATGATTTTTTATTACATACTCGTAGTTCTCCGTTTCAGTTTTTCTCAGTGACCTTCATCAGTTGACCGAGCAAGGAGCCTCCCGGCGAACTTTGGATAGGACATTCATAATTGACGTAAAACAGTTTGTTTGTGTTGCGTTTGTGTGTGTACACAAATAGAACTACACGGTTCGTTATCTTGTGTTGTCTTCTCGACCATGAAACTCGTAGCACTGCTATGTAAGGCATTGTAAAGATCTACGTTTTTCTATTTTAGTCTTTCCGATTTCCTTACGTTTGAAAACAAACCAAAAAAACTTATAACGAAGAAATATACATAGACAGCTAATAAATCATTGTTTGAATTTATTCAATCGTTCTAGGACGAAACGGACAATTTGTGCCCGCATAACGTTTTACAGCCACACTCGTCAACATTTGTACTGGAATATTCTATGGCGGTGAATGGGATCGGGATTTTTATTTCAATTGAAAAAGTAAATTAAGCAAAATATTGAATTGATGTGTGAAAAAAAGAATATTTTAAATTCCAGCCAAACATGGATTGTTTATTTTAACTCAGGTTTTCTAATTGTTCTTAATTCAACTCTAGCTACGTTATTGAAACAGGTGAATTTTTATATTTGCGCTAATAAAATAATTCCGGCTAAAATAAGTGTTTCTCCATTACAGTCGATAAACATTAACATTTCAACTGTCATTTCAGCTGTCCTGCCAATCCATTTGACTGACAGTGACATAGATATCTCCCGTAAGACGTCTATCACACACGTAACCGTACACGTAAAGTACGTTCATACTTATTTTACTTCTGACAGCAGCAACCAAAGAACAAACCACTTGTAACGAGTATAAAGAACACAATGATTTTGACAGATTTGGCAGGACCTTATTAGGATGGGAATCAAGATCTCCGTGATTTGGACCGTTATACAAAATCGTAAAGTATAAAACTGTGAACGGACTGAACCACTAGACCACCCAAATATGAGATGGATAAGTAATTATTTCATGGAAACATTTGTAACGCAGTCATTTATTAAATAGTTGGGTAAATAATATTACAAGCAGATTTTCCATGAAAATTTTAATCCTACTGACGGTCTGTGGAACTGACAACTTAATACCCAATTAAACGTACGGCAGGTTAACATGTACGCTTCAGCAACGTTGTGACCTGTTTCCTAATTAATTATTTATATATTTAAACTTTTGTGTTAATGCCTGAGGCATTCTCTACCAGTCAACCAAGGGTGGTGAAGAGTTTAAATGGCAGATGCTTTGGTTGAGAGGACAGTGATAAAAAAAAACTAGACAAGTACATAAATAGGTTATAAACACATACATACTATTTACTATAATAAATATTTATAATATATAAATATATACAAATTCAAGGAAGAGAGGTGTTGAGATGACTCTACGCTATTTATTTTGAAAATAACTCTGTAATTTCTGCTTAAATGCACAGTGACTAGTGGCCGTAATTACCTATAACATTTTCATTGTTTTACTGAAAGTTAATTAACGATTATTAAAATCAAAAGCAATTCCAAATAATGTACCTACTTATTCGGTCACATAATATTAATTTCAATACTGATTAATTTTCATGCTCGTAATGACAGCCCTTCAATTGCACACTTTATTGGCTCAGTTCATAATAATATGCGTTCGGTAGTAATAATGTTTGAAATATTTTTGGAATCACTTTATTTAATACTAGCAGCGCCCTGCGGTTCACCCACATAAGTGTTGATGTCGTGGGAATATCGGGCTAAAAAGTATCCTATGTGTTATTCTGATGTTTAAGCTATATTACTGTAAAGTTTCATCAAAATCCGTTCAGTGGTTTTTGCGTGAAAGAGTAACAAATATCTATCCATCCATCGTCACAAACTTTCGCGTTTATAATATTAATTAGTAGGATAGTAATAATACTAATAAATGTGAAATTAAACATATTAGATACATTAAGAATTAATTAAAATGGACATGCTGTAAAATAAGCTCATGTGATATATATATATATATATCACACATAACATAAGTTTTACTATATGTGACACCCGAAACACGTGTCTAGTATTTTTATGTAAAGAATCTATGTACAAAATTTCAAAACTGTATCATGAAAAATCACAAAGTTATAAGCTTGTTATGTTACCTGTTTGTCCGTACAAAAATATGGTTACCACTTACCACGTGCCGCTGGCCGACCGGCCGTGACCTACATACCTACGTACCTACGTGGCCGTGACAAAATATAACTTGGTGTAAGAGTTATTGGAATCGGTTCAGTTACTTATTCTGAACAAACTGTATTCAGGTTTTAAATTATTATTTATTATTGTATATCATTTTCCCATGCCGCATACGGACTCTTTTTGTACCGCGAACTCTTGTTGTCGATGTATTTGTTATGAGCCTCTGTTATATTATTTGCCTTTTATTTCCTTTTAAAACTGTTTGGGATGCAGATAAAAGATAAATATTACATTTCAAAAAAATGTTTAGCCCTCCCACAAAAAACTTCAATACCTACTCGACCAAAATGTATAGGGCGGCTGATATTTTTTCGCGATTACGATTTTGGTTCCATGGAAAAAGTTGTCCAGTTTGATGGTCACACCTTTCTCATATACGTTGTACATTCATAAACCTTTTGTACAAAAAATATTTGGGGTAGAGTATTAAAGTTTTGGGACCCTTCTGTAGCAAGTAAGCAAAAACCTATATCAAATACAACATATAAATCCGACCTCTGATAAAGGTGCGGAAAAGCCTGTCAGTGTAAACCCATGAAACCCATTGTATGTAAACCCATTTTCCTCAGAAATAGCAGGTAAGCGTCATGTGCATGAAGTCAACTAAAGAATTCACTATCAATCAAAATATTGAAATAATAAAAAAATACTTTTAAAAGTTGAAAGGTTCCTGTATAAAAATAGCGCAGAAAAGTATCAATACTTACTTTACAAGGAGGTTCTCCATAAAACGTCTATTCAAGTAAAAGACTATCGCTACATCTGTCAGCTCATCGCAGAGGGACTCGTGTGATGAGGGTACTGCGATATAATAATGTTTCTTATTGTTTGACACTGAGATAAAACATATTTTCGATGAAACTCGTGCCGATATAGAGATATAAACAGAACTATGCCTCTTGCTTCTGAATTTGGAATCTGTGGGGTTATTGCGTCACACAAATAAATAGCAATTGGTCGCAATGCCTTTCATTACACCTCAGTCAGTTCAACCACATTCATTGCGTAATTAACGTTGCTGAGCAGACGAATGTTTCAAGCCTATAAAGCAATGAATTAGGACAACGGATTTCCTTAAAAACCTTTAGAATGTGGATTCAAAATGTGTTACGCAATTAGGAGTGCTGCAGATTGAGATCTTAAGGAATGATAATTATTATTTTCTATAATATCTATACATAATCATGAACTCGGAAACCACACCGATGATTTATAATATTTCTGAACAAAGTTCTATGACAGTAATATCCTTCTAGAACTCGAAGTCTTATCAACATTATCGGAGCAAAATTTGTACCCATAAGTTAGTAACTCAGGAGAGAAGTACATTCAACACATTACGTGTAGAGCGTATGTTGCAACTCATTCAAGTTTAGTTGACAATGTCGTTCGATCTCACATTCAGACCCTGAATGAATGTGAAAACTTTGGCAATGAAACACACTCCAAGACGGATTGCTAATCCCCTACATTTTCCAAAGAACCATTAGTTAACTTTTATGAATCTGAATAATACATTAACATTGTGTACGAGTGAGTATTTGTTTTGTAACCTACAGCGGAGTATAATTGCGTAAATCACATGCGTTAGGTGTTCGGTAGCGCGTTTTCGACTGCGCCTTTCCATTAGTTTGTAGATACAAAAGGGGAGGGAGTATTTATTACTTCCCATTCCATTCCATTCAAAACCTACGAACTTTACCCTATCTGTGAACTCAAATCGTACTGTTTATCATAATTAACAGTTAGCGAGAATCACAACTTTGTCCGACGGAAGGAATCAGACGAAGCTTAAGTAGTTAATAGGATTGAGATGCGGTTGAATTATTCTCAAGTTTGCTTAACAGATTATCTATTCTATAAAGGCTAAAGTTTTGTTTATTAAGGATTCACTCTAAGGTTAGGCGCAAACGAGCCACCGGCCAGAGCCACTTGTGGCCCAGCGACAAGTAGATCACGTGGTTTTTCATGCGTGTTGTATGGATTTATACTAATAACGCTTGTCATATCAACTTATTAGCTATAACTTTTAAGTATCCATAATATCTAACATGTATATAATAATTATTTTCTATATGTAACACATTACACAATCGACACTTGACATAAGCAACATTTAGTATAATTTAGAATCGTTTATTGTTTTGTACAAAAAATAATGTAATTGAGGCATTTGGTCTGTAATCAAATGATTTATTACAGCAAACAAACTTTAGACAATAAACAGTTACTCAAAATCGAAATGGCTTGGTAAGGTTAGATTAGAACTGTGACAATACAACTCGACAGATTTCCTCTTTTGCAAAGCACTGAACTAGCATTGTTTTTGTACTGAACTAGCATTTTTGTGCTAGTATGGGCAAATGAATATTATGGTGAATAAATGTTATGGAAAACGACATTATTGAAAATGAAAAATATACCAAATAAATTTATGTATTAAAATTATTATGACACTTGATCGATTATGATTTATGTCCAATGAAATTAGTGAAAGTGATTTTATGTATTATAATTTCACGATTATGGCAACTGAAGCGTTATTTGTAATGAAATTATGGCAAACACAAGTACTGTATATAAAATTATTGTATTTTAAATTATGGCAAACATTAGTAAACCCTTAGCCACACAATCACTTAAATTCTAAAAGACCCTTCTGAGATAAAGGATGATCCACAAGTTATTCCTTTCTTCATCTACAAAGACCTTTTTTGGAGAGACCATATCTTTAGGATGAGGGTAATATATTCGGTCACAAGATCCCCCTCAGAGGGCCGCATGCTTATTTATGCTTTTATCTGCTGGTCTTGTAAGGTAGGTTTTTGTAGACAAGAATACATTATACAAATTAACACACCTTTACTTTAAAAATAAACTCGACTCGGCTCTCGGCTGCTTCATTGGTTCAGTGGTCGCAAGCTCTACTGTTAAACTTGAGTTCCTGGGGTCAATTCCCGGGTGAGCCAAGTGTTATTAGGTTTTTCCATCTGGAATTTCTTCTCAGTAGCAGCCCAGAGTCTGGTTTTGTGCCCAGCTGATGGTAATAAACATAATTGGCTAAATTGACTGTAGCTGTACTAAAAGTACACCTCTAACTAACCACTCCTACCTTACCTGCCTACTTCCCACCCTAAAAGTAGGGGGCGAAACTATTACCATGAACTAACCACAAATCCAGACTGTGAGTTACTGACAGATTCTGCTGGATTCTGACTGGCAGATTCGTCATATAGATGCAATTTTGAATTTGATCGGATTTATCAATATCCACATGAATATATAGTATTAAATTTAATATCACAAGCGAGTGTACCGATTTCATGTCAAAATCTGTCTTGCTTGGTAAACCTCAATATTCAGCGCACGTTTCGTTTACATAACTATGGTTTTTTTCAGGCAATATCTTTATAAAAGATGATATTTATTTTTATAAAATAATTGTAAAATTCAAAATAACGATAGATTGATCATGTCGGCAAGTCAGACGTGCTACCAACCGCTACGCAGTGCTACAATCCGCTACGCCCCGCAGCGTCTTGCTACGAACGGTTACGTCGATAGTCGCTGTACGAAACTATAAATACTAAGCCAGTTGAATTGATCGTAAACATGTTAATTTGTTATACATTTGCTAACCTTGTTAAGAATTTGTTCCTCATGTTATTTAAATGCGGAAAATGTAATTACACATAATTTCGTTCCTCACAGCTTTAGCAAGACTTTCACAATCAAAAGGCACCTCTCCAATAACAAAAATTCAACGCAGTACATATTGACTTATTTCTCAATATTTTCCAAGTTTCTCGTCGTCAATTTCATTTCCGCTGTCCTTCGGCTTTTGTTCTAATCAACTGAGTTCTGACTAACAGTTGGCGGTTATTTTATTAGCTTTCAGTTCGTTTTCAACAAACACGAACGAAATAATACAATACCCCCTCTGAATATTGTTTCTTCAACAGATATTTACAAGTGTCAATGTTAGTTAGTTTTGTATTTATTTAACTATGGTACAGAATTGGAGAACGTACTGCTTCATTCATATATACTAATATTATAATAACGGCCCGCTCCTGCCTTGCACGGTTTTTACGAGAAAACATCGAGACTCCTTAACAATATGAGATGTGCGCCTTCCGGAATAAATTCTCTGTATGATGGTGAAAAAAATGCATCAAATTTTTGCGTACTTTAGAAAAACAACGTAGTCACAGGCAGACACGAAAAGCAACTAGGATCTAGTATATTTAGTTGAAATAGAACGCGCGCAGTCGTTACATGTGCTCAAAAGACTCGTAAAGGAACACTACTTGTCGTTGTGATCTTGTTGTCGTAACTGCAATCATCTACAGTATTTTTTTTTATTTTAGTTGCTTATATATATGCATATGTCTATCTATGTGTATATATTTTAGTGTATTGTATACATAATATTTGCACCAACGACAACCACATTTTATATCCAGGGAAATCACTGTCCTTTCCAAGGCTGCCTGGAAGAGATCGCAGAAAGCGATAAGGCCGCCCATTGTATATTTTGTAGTGTTTGATGTATTTTTTTATGTTGTGTATTTTTGTGGTGTATAATATAGTATATAGGGGAAGGAGGAGGAGCCCGTGGCTAAATAATAACAGCCACACAGGTCGATCGATCAGGTTAAGCTACGCTTGCCGCGGTTGGTCCGTGGATGGATGACCATCTTTACATACCGAGACCACTCCGTGCCTCGGAAAGCACGTTAAGCCGTTGGTCCCGGCTGTCATTCGTAGATCTTTGACAGTCGTTACGGGTAGCCAGAAGCCCGAAAGTCTAACAACCAGTCTTACCTAGGGGTATCGTATTACCCAGTAACTGGGCTGTGGAGGTCACATAGGCAGTCGCTCCATGTAAAATACTGGTATTCAGTTACATCCGATTAGACTGGAAGCCAACCCCAACATTGTTGGGAAAAGGCTAGGCAGATGATGATAATATGGTATATAATAATATAGATAAATAGTTAATATTTATTATTATTTCAGTATAATAACAAGAGTTTGTTGCTTGGTTTACACGCACTCTAGAACTACAAATCTCATTTGAACAATTCTTTTTGCATTTGATTGTCCAACGTAAGTTAAGTAAGGATTATTTAAATTAAGTCCTCCGTTTACTAAAATAAATAAATAAAATAAAATAAATACCTCTTGAGAAAGGTTATTTAATATCATGCTTCAACCATTCGGTCCTAAACAGAAAGAAAAAATGTGAAAAGGAATGCGAAAACAAAGTAGAAGCGCGGGCGGGCGATGCGATGTGACGCGGTGGGACGGGGATTGAGGGAGTTTTATTTTTAATGTGGCCGTTATTTTGTGTATCTTGAACTCGTGGGTAGACGCTTGTTTATAGTATTTATAGAAAAAGCACAACCACTACAACGAATTGAGTTAAAGATCTCCATTCCTCCAATCACAACTCCACTCTACGTTACCCTCAGTAAATATAAAAGAGTACTTATTCAGAAGCTCACAATCTAAACAGTTGTTGTGTCAAGTGTTGAAACGATAGACAAACGGATTGCCACTCGCGAACTCTAATCTGAATGTCAAAACAGTATCATCGAGTACACTAGACTAGATGAAAACAGGGATCGAGCCACAAACGATTATCTACTGAATATGAGAGTGGACTTTTAAATCGAGAACAAATGAAAAGAGCGCAGTAATTGGGCTGAGTCAGAGAGGGACGATATTATATGGTAATGTTGGGTAGAAGAAGAGAGATAATAAGCTATGGGGAGGTTTTGTTGTGAATGAGGGCATTTCGATTAACACTTGGCACCTATAACCGAACTATTACCACGTAAAAACCATTTTCTTACATCGTTCCGGCCGCTCAAGATTAATTTTTTGTTGGGTTTCACATCTGAAATTCATGAAGTTACAATGGAAAAAACTAAGCTTTTATTTTATAAAAGATGAACAAAAGTATTTTGGGTAATTTATTTTGTAAGCTTATTATGATAGCATTAGCAGGCCAAGGTTTCGTTGCCTGCAATAAATTACAATTTTAACCACAATTAATTATACTGTAGGCCGAAGCTTTTCTGAAACAGCCAGCTTATTGCTACAAGAGGCTTATTGCATTAAAATACGTATAAGGGCCCGTCCCCATCGCCACGGCGCGGCGCCGCGCCGTGGCGATGGGGACGGGCCCTAAGGTCAAGAATGTTTTTCAGAAGACCACAGATTTGTTCCAGGCCACTAAAGACTGTGTGGTCAGTTCAAAATCGGAATAAACACGTAGTTACATAGGAACTTGAAAAGTTTTTGTTTTGAGTATTAACACCGTTCTGACCAATTTTCAGGAAATCAGTATAATTATGTATTTGCTCAATATTTACGACTATTGTAACTGAGACAGGCAACATTAAATCAAACTCTATGGATTCTTTGGTCCGAAATAAAAATAATAATTATTATTATTATTATAGTCTCTATGTAGTGCTTGTGCTTCTTCTTTCTTAGCTATATTTCGTGTAATAGCTTCTCAGCCTAGTTTGAATAAATGACTTTTGATTTTGATTTCATAAGATACTTAACGCAAGTACTTACACAAGAGTCTTTATTCTTTTATAGGTAAGCTTGTTTATTAAGATTCCTCGAAAGTAGGTACCTACACAAATGTTGACACTAATCGTAGGAAAATATTGACAATAATCATAAAAGGAGCCTATTACACGAAATATTTTCTCGGCAACAGTTCCTTAACAACGTGATTTTTGGGAAATGGTAATTTGGAAGTTTTCCTATATTTTTCAATTACTCGTAATGCTGGGCCGACTCAAGATTAAACTTGTTCTTGACGATGTCTTCGCTTAAACATTCATAAGATTGTTTACTAAACTTTACTGTAAACGGCTATTAGAGGGGAAAACGAAAAAATTGAATTAATTTTAGGTGTCGTTTGAAAGTTAAAGCGGTTGTTTCGCGGAGTTTAGACCCATTTGGTTATGGAATAAATTCAATATTCATGAATTCCAAAGATTTAAAATACCTTAACAATTCATAGGTATCGTTGGAAGCGTCATATTGTTTCGCGGCTTAGAGACCCCAACCCTCAAACCACCTCAGACACCCCAACTGATTTTTAATTCAATTGACATATTTCAGACAGAAAATAAGTCATTAAAAAAAATTGTAAAGGTTTTATGTGCTGTTTTAGTTTTACTGGCCATTCTGATCGTTTATTGCGTCTGCGACGACGCTTTATCGAGGGAGGAGTCGTCACAGGGCCGCTGCGCCGCGCTGACATTGGGTTGCTTGACCTATTAATAAATAGACACGGCAACGTTTTTAATGAAGATTTTTTGAAAAATGTGACCTATATTAAAAAGTGGTTCAATTAATTCTGCTCGTTATTCTGATAAAACTATTTTCAGGTTTTGCGCATTTAACGTTACACGTTGTAGACGTCACATAAAAAACATGGCTGTTTATAACGGGTATAGTGTTTTTTCGTTGGCCTATATTGTGTCCCACTGCTGGACAAAGGTCTCCCCCTTTTCCTTCCATACCTCCCTGTCCTGAGCGAGCTCTGGCCATTTTGGCCCTGTAAACCTCTTTGGATCGTCACACCGTCGGTCGGATATAGTGCTATCGATTTTTTTTTTATAAACATTACCTACTAAGTCGTGTTTGGTATATAATGAAAAAAATATATATATTTATTTCAATTACAAAGGGAATTTCAATAAATGTTATTGGACATCACTTTTTATGCAAGGAATTGCTTGTGTTAGAAGAAAGGAAAGGCTTTAAGGAGTAATTTCTAAAAATATGTTGGTTATATAAGTATAATTATAATCCCAAACTACATATATTTAGAACGAAAAACATAATATCACACACACAACAACATTAATATATCTGTTGACTTATCCCAAACCATAGAAGGTTTGGTTTTCGGCCATTTCTTTTTCTTTTCGGCGAACGGAACAAAATGATACTTCCAACAATACCTCTGTTGGCTTTGCCGTAGTCGGATAAAAAGTACGTCTTAAAATGTAATGTGATGTTGGTCAGACTTGACAATGAGATGCATCCGAAACTTCGGTTTGTAGACAAGTTAGTTTGAACTCTAATGAAGCAAATAGAGTTTGATATTGCATGATAAAAGACTCGTAAGTTGTATACGGTGGTATTAACTTTTTGATGCAAAATAGCGTTTGTTTAAACATTGATTGCGGCAAGAGCTTTCGGCTTATCCCCTGAATATTTATCCGGCACTCAGAATCGTAAATCTTTAAAAAAAATCTGTAAGTTTGTAAGTGGAGCTTTTAATAAACAATAAACAGAAGTTCTTAGGTTTTATTTGAAAAGCATTTCACAAGCGAAAAATCTGTGTATATCAATGCCCTGTGGTTCCGCCATAGGTCATTAATCCATAAAACTCATATTCGAATTCCCAGAAACAAGTTACATATTTCGATAGACCATTAAACGAGCTATCCGGTGATATAAATATGGCACCTATTTGTTTTAATTATCACTTACTTTTTGACCTCGGAAGTGAACGCATCGTTACGTTGCACTCGCTGTTATCGGTGACTCATCATTAAAGTATTTGGTTACAAGTGAATTCTCGGAATTCTTTTGTTTGTGTTGTTGTTTTGTGCAATGGAAATTCAAGAGCAAGGTATGTTTGTCACATTTGATTGTATTTTGAATAAATTGTCAGTATCATATTTGTACTATTTACGTGCTACGCCATACATAATTTATTGTATATTTTTTTCTAATATAATAACTTTGCTTAGAGCTACAAAATTTTACAAGATTTTGCAAACATTTGCAACTATCTTAAATTGTAGTTGAGACTGTATATTTTAAAAATATTATACTTTGATTTGCGCCATTCTGCGCCGACGGCTGCTATAAAGGGCCTACGCCTGCGTAGACATAATCGTAGCAAGGTCTACGAAATTTGCAACTAATTTCAAACTTTTCTTTCAGGTACTTTGATCAAGTGTATATCTTTGAGATTTGGAGTACTGTGAGTGGAAAAGCAACCAAAAAACACCAAGGTATATTAGAAGTTTTGCTGTCATCATTCAGTGATCTCGAAAATATAGACTTTAAGGATTTAGATGATCGTATACTGTGTTTATGTAAAAGTCTTGATTATTATTGGAATCAAGTAGGTAGGAGTAAATCAAAGTTATTGCTTAAGTATTCTGATTGGCTGAAAGACATTGAATGTATTGAGTTAAGAAGGAGCGTTGAGCAACGTGTTCATGCAGAAATTCAACCAGAAGCGGGGCCATCTCGCGGGCGTCCAAAAAAAGATTTTTCCCAGCTTAGTCAGAGATCAAAACGTAGACGATTGAGACAGCTATCTCAAGTGGCCAACAACAAACATTTTAAAGCTTTCAGACGAGATCACACTCGAAAAATGTCGAGAGAACTTACAAACTAAGATTTACTTAACAGACTTTTACTTAGCTCAGATCCTTATATTACTGGCCTTCGGAAACTTCCCCGTAAGAAAAAGAGCGCAATGTCAAAGCAAATTTTAGATTTATTGCAAGTCTAGCTAATTTTAAATCTGTTATGTAAATTCTAATTTTAAGTCGATTTCATGTAAAATATGTATTGATTTCCATTTTTATTTTTCATTTATCTATTTAGTTGTGTCTTTTTGACACACAGAGAATACACCCCAACATGAAGAGTTTTGATTTATTGTCAAAAATGCTTCAGAACGGGGGACAAGCACACTTAATATTTTGATATTTATTTTATTATTCTTTTCGTGTTAACAAATTATCAAATATATCATTATGTATTAATTTACATATACACTAATATATTATGAGTTTTTATTGCTACCTGAACCACTTCCCACGAAAAAAAAGCATTAAATAAGATTTTCAGTATTTATGACCGCCTTTGTTCGGCAGCGGTACCACTGTGCAATGTTCCGAATGAACATTTTTTAGGATATCCTTTTATTATGCATGAGTTTCAAAATGAGAAATCTTCTTTCATTTCATATAACATCTGTGTCGTTCCCATGACCTACAAACATAACATGTAACACTGTTGAGACACATTCATTTAAAAGATTTAGGACCAGTACCGCAAATATACGAAACTTTGATAGGTATGTAGAAGCCTCACGTCGCCGTAAGTGCGTGGGGGAATCCAAATAACAAGGCACTGATTTCTCGAATAAAACTTATTATGTTTTATTTGCACAATTGCTACAATTCGGCACAAGTAGGTCACGAAACAACAGAAGGAGAAAGAGTCAGGAATTAACACGGAAGTAAATTAAAGTTATAGCGTGAGAGGTGGAATGACATTCGCGTCGCGTCGGAGATGTGGCTCGACTAGCGAGCGGCCGGGGGCGAAGCCCGCGCGCAGCTTGGGCGCCCGTCCGTTCCACTCGACTTTCCTGCGCCTGCGGCGATAAGGAATCGGTCGCCGTGTGGCGCGCTAGCTAGATCGCTAATAGTGAATTGTAAACTATGTCTGTTTGTTTGTTGAGATTATTAGAATACATTATAAATGCTTGCTGCTGCGACATGACACTACGATATAAGAACTTATAACTAAACACGTACATGATCCAAATTAAATATAAATTTAAGAGATGTGTGAAATCCACTACATCACCCCCCTCCAGAGACCGTCACTACGGGCGATAATAGTCCGGAAAGTGCACCCTACGTCCTGATCTCGTCCGCCCGATAGGGTCGTTGGTTTTAGGAGTAGAATTGGTGACAAGAGTTTGTTGCGGTGTTTGTTCTGTGTTTGTGTTTTTAATATTACTGTTAGTGTTGTTGTTGTGGGTGATTGAGGTGTGTGTGTCATTCAGTATATAGGCTGGTTTGATTCGGTCTATCGATACTGTGACAGTTTTACCATTAAGAAGGAGTTTGAACACTTTCTACCCCCGGTCTAAGACTTTATGAGGACCAGTGTAGGATGGCCAAGTGAGTGTAAGCTGTCAAATACCTGTCGCCGGAATTTCTTCGTAACGTATGGTCTTGGTGTCTTGCCTTTCACGTCACAGTACAGCTCCGTCTCTAGGCCCGGTAGTGCTATCTTTTTTAATTGTAGCGAGGTTTTGCCGTTCTGATGTTGTTGGAGTTCTTTATCGGAGCTTTGCGATTTAGCTAAATCGTTCAAATTGATAGGCTGTACTACTTCTTCCACTCGTGTCAATGTGTCTGCCACAATGTTGTCCTTCCCTGATATGTGTCTAATGTCTGTGGTAAATTGTGATATATAGTCTAAATGTCTGAATTGTCTAGGTGGGCAATTTTCTTTGCGCGAGTGAAAGGCAAAACAGATAGGCTTATGGTCTGTGTAGATTACAAATTCTCTGGCTTCGACCATATGTCTGAAATATTTGATAGCCTCGTATATTGCGAGCAACTCACGGTCGTAGGGAGAGTATTTCTGCTGTGTAGGACTCAGTTTGCGTGAGAAGAAAGCTAGTGGTTCCCAGGTATTGTTCTTCAGCTGCTGTAGGACTGCTCCCATGGCCGCGTCAGACGCATCTCTCACCAAAGCGAGTTTGGCGCCAGTGTCCGGGTGCGCCAGCATTGCGGCCCTGCAGAGGCCTTTCTTGCATTCTTCGAAGGCTGTGTTTTCGTCTGAGGTGAAATTCACTGGGTGCGAGCCTTTCACAGACCCTGACAAGAGTGAGTTCAGCGGGGCTTGGTGTTGTGCTGCGTTTGGAATAAACCGCCTATAAAAATTTACCATACCTAAGAATCTTCTTAGCCCACGTATGGTTTTTGGCGCTGGAAAGGTACTGATCGCCTCAACTTTCGTTGGCAAGGGTTTTGTACCTTCGGGCGTGATGTTGTACCCTAAAAATGTGACTTCGTGGGCACCAAACACGCATTTCGAGGAGTTAATAACCATCCCGTATTTCTGTAGTCTGGAGAACAGCTGTCGTAGATGTTCTTCATGTTCTTTTTGGTCTTTTGAGTAGACCAAAAAGTCATCTAAATATCCGTAACAAAAGTCGAGCCCCCGCAGCATTTCGTCGACAAAACGCTGAAATGTTTGCCCTGCGTTACGGAGGCCAAATGTCATGAAAGGGAATTCGTACAGTCCGAATGGTGTGGTGATGGCGGTTTTTGGGATATCCTCTGGGTTTACCGGAATCTGGTTGTAAGCTTTTACTAGGTCTATTGTAGAGAAGACCTGACAGTCAGATAGATTATGCGAAAAGTCGTGAATGTGTCGGATTGGGTATCTGTCGGGGATTGTTCTCGCGTTTAGTATTCTGTAATCGCCACATGGACGCCAACCGTTATCTTTTTTTGGAGCAAGATGCAAGGGTGAGGCCCATGGTGAATCGGAGGGTCTGGCTGTGCCAATTGAAAGCATTGATTCAAACTCCTCCTTCGCGATTTTTAACTTATCGGGAGCCAATCGGCGGGGTGTACATGATAGTGGTGGTCCCGGTGTTGTGCGTATGTGATGTACAGTGTTATGTGTTGGCTTGTGATGTATACCGGATGGTCGGGTTATGTCTGGGAATTCCCGTAGTATATCATGGTATATGGTGTCACCAATTCTTACCTTTACCGAAGAGACGATGTCGGACGAACGCGCAGGCAAAGCCGGGGTAACCAGTGTTGTCTCAGCGTCGATGAGGCGCTGGTTTCGAACATCTACAGTTAAATTGTAGTAAGACATGAAATCTACACCTATTATCGCCTTAGTAACGTCAGCAACAATAAAATTCCACATGAAGTCACGGCGTAAGCCTATATTTAATTTTAACTGTATGTAGCCATACGTATTTATTACACTACCGTTAGCCGCGCACAATTCGTAGTTTGTCTTAATACGACGCTCTTTAATAACGGACCTGGGGAACACACACACGTCACTACCGGTGTCGACGAGAAATTGAGTTTTTGTGATTTGATCTGTCACGAATAGGCGACCAGAGCCACGGCAGCCGTCGGTCGCGGTCACTGACTGCCGGTCGCGTTTCCCGCGTAGTCACAGGGTTTCATGCACCTAGTAGCTCTGTCTCCAAATTTGAAGTGATACCAGCATATAGGAAACCGTCTGTAGTTAGAATTTGAGCGGCCAGATGCTGACGGTCCTCGGCTGTCGCTGCGAGATCTATGTCTTGGCCGTGATAACCTGTCCATTTTCGTAGTCAGCGCTTGTACTTGTTTCGTTAGCTCGGCTATCTGATTTGTCATCTGATCGACGTTACTACTTGGCATTGCCCGTGACGTGGACGCTACCTGTTGGTTAGTGGGCACCACATCATGTATGCGGTCTGCTAGTTCAGCTACTTCTTCCAATGATGCTTTAGACTGCGAGGCGATAATAGTTTGCGTACTACTGGGCAATCGGCTGGTCCAGATGGTCCGCAAAAATTCTTCTGGAACGTTCGGTCCTGCAAGGTGTCGCAAGTGTCGCAGGAATTGCGACGGCTTCCGATCACCAAGTTCCTCTTGGGTAAGAAGCTGATGGACTTTCTTCTCCCGCGACGCTGATAACCTTTTCACCAGTTCTGTTTTCAACTTCTCGTATTTGTTTGGTGGGTCGGTGATAATATCCTCAATTTCAGACGCGTATATTGGGTCGAGACTACCGATAGCGTGATGGTATTTAGTAGTGTCGCTGGTTATGTTTGCCAACACGAACTGGCTCTCTAGCTGTGAAAACCAGAGCGCTGGTTTTTCCGGGTAAAACGGTGGTACCTTCACACCGACCCGATGCACGTCGTAGTAACGGTTGGGGTCGCTTGAAGTTGGCGCTACGCCTTCTTGGTTTGTTTTTTCTTCACTCATCTTGTGTTCCTTTCGGGGTCACCAATGTAGAAGCCTCACGTCGCCGTAAGTGCGTGGGGGAATCCAAATAACAAGGCACTGATTTCTCGAATAAAACTTATTATGTTTTATTTGCACAATTGCTACAATTCGGCACAAGTAGGTCACGAAACAACAGAAGGAGAAAGAGTCAGGAATTAACACGGAAGTAAATTAAAGTTATAGCGTGAGAGGTGGAATGACATTCGCGTCGCGTCGGAGATGTGGCTCGACTAGCGAGCGGCCGGGGGCGAAGCCCGCGCGCAGCTTGGGCGCCCGTCCGTTCCACTTGACATTCCTGCGCCTGCGGCGATAAGGAATCGGTCGCCGTGTGGCGCGCTAGCTAGATCGCTAATAGTGAATTGTAAACTATGTCTGTTTGTTTGTTGAGATTATTAGAATACATTATAAATGGTTGCTGCTGCGACATGACACTACGATATAAGAACTTATAACTAAACACGTACATGATCCAAATTAAATATAAATTTAAGAGATGTGTGAAATCCGCTACAGGTACTTTGATGAACGTTTTTATCTAAGAACGATAAATGATATTTTTTTCTGTAAGTACAAAGTGCAAACCCTTTTACATGTCATTCATATTTTTTTTAAACTACATGAGGTCGGCGTTTCCTATCTGACTGCTCTGAGAAGAAAGGCCGAAACAAGCTCAGAGGTCACAGTCTCTTTTAAAGTCCAGATATGTCTGAACTTTAAATATCTTGGTCAGATCATGCGAAGACTATGTAGATTGGTGTCTAAAATGTTGTTTTGAGGAAAAAACCACACAGGTTAAGCGGCCCTGTCCAGTCAATGCACGCATTTGTCAAAAATCATGCAGCTCAACTCAGAACTTGAGGAGCCTCACGATTCGACGAACAATACCAATGAAAGGATATTATATTGGATCGACATTTGGGTAGGCCGCGTAAATTACTCAAACTGCCAGATCATGATTAAAACTAACTAAGAAGGAAAACAGAAAAAAGAAATGACCCACATATTCCTCACATTCATAATAATAATAATAAAAAAATACTTTACAAAGTAAACATTAATGTCATTTTATATATAAAATTCATCAATGGCAATGTGTCTATAAAAATTCAGACATAATCTTTGAGGACCATGTAGATTGGAGTCTGAAATGGTCTTTTGAGGAAAGAACCACACAGATTGAGTGGACCTGTCCAGTCAGTGCACCCATTTGTCAGTAGGTAACCGTGCAGCTCAACTCAGAACGTAAGGAGCTCAACGATTCGACGAACAATACCAAAGACAGGACATTTGGGTAGGCCGCATAAACCACTCAAACTGCCAGACCATGATTAAAACGGAAACAATGACCCACATAGTCCTCACATTCAGAATAATTAAAATCACCCATTTGAGCTCAGACCTATAGCTCGATACATGGTCATATTTTCTGAGGTTGAATATGAACCGGATACCATTGTTGAGCAATCTGTCAAGCTTATCCAGAAAAACCGAATTGATGTCGTAGTAGCAAACGTCACCCTAGTCGATGATAGGGAAAATCAAAGTCTGCACCAGCATGGTTTTCGTCTTAACGGGCCAAATTTTTCTCAGACGATACAGGGATCCCAGAGTACCGTTGACCAAAGAGTCGACGGTACTCTGGGGTCAAAGGACCAAAACTAGAAACCTGGCGTGGCCAGCTAAGTTTCGATTCAAGATGTAATCAGAGATCTTTCACAGTAGGAATAATGGGTATGACGGTACCATTGAAAATGAGAATAGAATAGAATAATTTTTATTATGCACACCATATAAATTACAGACATAAGTATAGAAATTGTACAAAGGGTGACACAATGGGCGGTCTTATCGCTAAGAGCCATCTTTTAAAGACAACCTTTGGAGGGATTGAAAAAGGAAGCAGAGACAAAAATACTGTAGTTATTCTGTGGTTTACCATTTACACGATACAATGAATACATACATAAAGTATATTATACTCATCTAAATAAATATATGCATACTCGTATAACAATAGACATGAAACAGGAGTAAAGAAAATATATAATATAGAAGAGAGCTAAGCGCCTATGCGTGAGCTACCAATTACAATGGCCCGACACTTTGAGGGGTTTACTGACACCCCGAAACTATCAGACCACTTTTCGATAGCATCTAAGTCTCGATTTACACCTGCGTCCGATAAACCTTCTACCCGCTCAGCTGTATACAATTCAAGATCGTCAGCATATAGAGATACGAACACCGAAAACAATGAGTATTTTTTCCCAAAGTAACAGTCGTAATAACGTTGAAATCTATAACGATACATGAACTTTATTTAAAATATGATATCACAAAAAAAAAAATACAGTCGAATTGATAACCTCCTCCTTTTTTTGAAGTCGGTTAAAAAATAGGTGCCTCCACACACATACTGAGAAGATATATTATAATTAAAATGCTAATATTGTTACTTCCGCGTTAACTCCACTTATTCCCTTGTATATCCGTGAAATTTGAAATTAATTTCAGTAATTAGATTTACATTTAACGCTCCTTAACGCGAGTTAAAGGGTTTCTCATTAAAATTAACGTTTATTTGCTTTAATTATTAACATCGTATAACAGGCTCTCAGCGAAGAATTAAAAGATGACATCATAATATTTACAATGAACAAGATGAGTTTTTATTCGATTAAATACCTACATTTTTTTATATATTTACAGCAAATATTTTGTATTAACCTTTAGATGTGCTAAAAAGTTAAACAAAATCAAAAATTCCGAATACCCGCATCATGGAAAATGTAATATTTACTCGACTACGCTTTTAAAAAATGGAGGCTTATAAATATTTCACTGATAAAATATACCTTAGGGACCTCTGGCCAACTTTTCATCCTTTGTACAGCTAACTTCCTGAAACACAAAGCTGAACCCAAAACTCGTTACTCACACAATAGGCTTTCAACATGCACAATATAAAACGCCACAAAATGATTTGCTATAAACCAACAAATTACGAAACAACAACACAACCGTAGTGTCGGCGAGTAAGTTATGACATCGTAAATTAGTCGGATGTCAGCGTTGTCCGAGCATACCGTCCGCATGATCCTACAAGGTATGTAGGCTATTACGGTATATCTACAATTAGACGGTGAGAGGAGATTAGAAGCGTGAGCTTGATGAATTGCTAGCACTTGACGAGGAAACAATTGATGACTTAATGTTGGGATTTACTTTATGGATATAATGGAGACAGTTGATTTTATTTGTTCTTTTCGTCGAACTCACGTCGAAAATACACATAAAAATTTGTGTGAGTGTGGTATACAAGTGTATATTTAACTGACTGAAACTAGAATGTCATGTCTATTTACTAGGATTCTAATCTTATACAGTATCTACTCTTCAAACTCTTTAACCTCGTACCGCGCCATGTAATGCCTGAGGCAACTCAAACATACTCGTATACGGAAATACATATTATAACACAATCCTCACTGAACACGAATGTTGTTTCTTTTGTGAAAAGTCATGCATGCTGATGCTGTGTATGAATAAATTGCTATTATTAAGTTTTGGAAAACGCACTTTTTCTTCGCGGTTTTCGATTCATCCCCTATCACATGGGACTTACAACATAACTGGTGAATTGTGGGTGTACTATGGGTACTCCTCTGCCTAACTCTTCGGGGATTGCAGGCGTGTTGTTTTCTTATTTAAACAAAACGTTTACTGAAAATGTGATAAGAGTCAATGGAAATCCTGTCTACAAACAAGATGAGTACTCAACTGTGGAATCTTTACTTTCCATGAGCAACATTACCCATGAATACTGTATATACATACTTAAATATCTCTCGATTATTGTTTCGCTTTGATATTATATGGCGGCAGTAATCGAGACATATATTAGGTCTTTACCTATGAAATTGCCGTTCTACAGTACTGGCCATTTCAAATCAAAATAATTTTTGTTTGGCTAAGAATTCTAATTTCAAATTAATTTTATTTTAAAAACATGGAATTTTGTTTCCAGAAGTAGTCATTTGTTTATTGATAAGTGTTACATTTTCATCGCATTTCAATCTTTTTCGTCATCATGGATACGTTAAAAATTCGAGTAATTATGGAATATGAGTACCGTCGTGGCAGCAACGCGGCACAAGCGGCACACAACATCAACGACGTTTACGGAGCTAACACTACAAACCAACGCACCACCTGTTATTGGTTTGCTCGCTTCCGTTCTGGAAATTTCGATCTGAAAAATGAACCTCGCGGTCGTCCGAAGACTTTGGTCGACAGTGACGAATTAAAGGCGATTATGGAAGCTGATACACAATCTACGGCTGAATTAGCAGCAGCTTTCGACGTTAGCGTCAAAATAATATTGGTCCATTTTGGTCAAATTGGCAAGGTAAAAAAGCTTGACAAATGGGTGCCCCGCGAACTCAATGATCGCCAGCGCGAAGTACGCGTCGAGACGTGCCTTGCACTGCTCAACAGACACACAAATGAAGGAATTTTTAACCGCATTGTTACCAGCGATGAAAAATGGATTCTGTTTGATAACCGCAAGCGCTCAGCAAGTTGGTTGGATCCTGGTTCAGCACCTAAACAATGCCCTAAACGAAAATTTACCCCAAGAAAAGTGATGGTCACTGTTTGGTGGTCTAGCGCCGGTGTGATTCATCACAGCTTCTTACCAAACGGGATGAGCATTACTGCAGATGTGAAGAACTGAACACAATTATGGAGAAGCTGGCACATCTCCAACCAGCATTGGTCAATCGCTCGTCTCCGCTGCTCCTGCACGACAACGCGCGACCTCATACTGCACAGCAGACGGTCTCCAAGTTGCAAGAACTGGGGTTGGAAGCTCTCCGTCATCCGCCCTACTCATCAGACCTTGCGCCTACAGACTACTACTTTTTCCAGAATTTGGATAACTTCTTGGCGGGAAAAAAATTCAATACCCGAGAGGCAGTACAAAATGCCTTTGAAGAATTTGTTGCCTCCCGTCCAGCTGATTTCTTTAAGAAGGGCATCAATAAACTGCTACTGCGTTGGCAAAGATGCATTGATTGCATGGGTGATTACTTCGATTAATACAAATAAAACATACATGAAAAAAATTCTAAAAAAAGGCTGAGGCGATTGATTGAGTTATTATTGAAATTGATATTTCAAGCGAAGTATTTCACCCAAAAATGTCTTATACTAATAAAAAATAAAAACCAGTCAAGCGCGAGTCGGACTCGCGCACCGAGGGTCCCATATAAATTTGTAGGTACATAACTACAAATTTACGGTTTTCGCAATTTTTCCTTTATCTGTGCTATAAGACGTTGCTTCGTATCAAATTTCAGGATTCTAAGTTCACGGGAAGTACCCTGTAGGTTTTGATTCCCTTGCGAGTGTCGAAAATTTATGGAAATTTGCGGCATAAACGGCTGTCTCTTTTGATTGCGTTGGCTTAGAAGTTTGATTTTTTCACAGCTCCAAGGGACAGTAGACTTGAGTATTTGATATAAATTCTAGCTTGATACCCCCACGCGTTCCTGAGAAAAAGGGTCTTGACAGACAGACAGACGGACGGACGGACAGCAAAGTGATCCTATAAAGGTTCCGTTTTTTCCTTTCGAGGTACGGACTAAAAACTAATTAAATTAAAGTACAGTAAACTAGAGATGGCCCGAAAATTTTCCTACAGCAAAAGTCGAGAAAGGCCGTCGAGCAATATGCGTTGTAGTACATAATATAATGTGGCGGATACAATGGCGGCCAGCAGTGGGAAGTGAGGCTCCAGCGAGTGCAACAGTGCAACGTGTGTGAGCGGGCATACAGATGAATATGAACTGTACTCAGTAACCACATGTGGTCAGGGTCGTATTGTGAATTAACCCTTAACTACCTACCACCGCGGTCTCTGACCCCGCAACGTACTTTTGCATTCAAATATTTCGATTTGTAAGTGTCGTAGGACAGTGTGCGTCTATATACCTTTTCTGCACATCCTTTATTTAGGAAAAAACAATAGTCACAAAATGCATTAGTTTGTGTAATGAAAGTAAAGTTACCTTAACCTTTATTTGTTAGTTGCCATCGCGGTGCCAGGGACCGGTGGTAGGTGGTTACGGGTTAATCCCATATGATAATCTGTTATTTGCAGTTGTGCTTTTTTATATTGCTGACAAGCAATAATGTCAATGTAAACCAGCTTTTGGAACTATTCGAAATATCGACGACGGTCACGACGATCTTCGCAGGGCGGCTGGTAACAGCTGGATGAGAATCGAGCTAAATGGCGTGCAATTAGAGAAGCCTATGTCCACCGATGGATTGCAGTAGGTTGACGATGATGATTTGAAATATAAAATTACTTTAAAAGCAGGTATAACATTAATCACATATTATTGTTGGCCCGACGCTAAGCTACGCTTGCTGCGGTTGGTCTGTGGATGGGTGACCATCTTTACATACCGACACCCCTCCGTGCCTCGGAAAGCACGTTAAGCCGTTGGTCCCGGATGTCATTCTTAGATCTTTGACAGTCGTTACGGGTAGAGTCAGAAGCCGGAAAGTCTGACAACCAGTCTTACCAAGGAGTATCGTATTATCCAGTAACTGGGTTGTGGAGGTCAGATAGGCAGTCGCTCCATGTAAAATACTGGTATTCAGCTGCATCCGGTTAGACTGGAAGCCGACCCCAACATAGTTGGGAAAAGGCTAGACAGATGATTGTTGGCCCGACGATAAACAATACAAAGTCCTATCTCAAACATTTCAGTACTTCCTTACCAGTTCGGCATCCACCACACTAATCCAGTTTGTAATGAGGAGACCACATCTAAGAGCACACAAACAAAAAATTCTTAAAGTTTCACCGATTCCCGCCCCTTTACCTTAAATAATTCCTTATTTATTTATTCCGCGTCCGTTCTGTAACTGTTTTTAAAACGAAAAGCAAAATGTGAATACCTCGACTTAGCATTGTGTAATTAAATATCGGGAGTCCGAGAGAGAACTGTTGATGTAAATTACGAAAGAATTAGTATTCAAGAGCATTTCAGCGCGAATGGGTGGATTCTTTTAAGTAAACGAAGGTGGAAATCAGAAACTGATGATTTTTTTGAATTGCTGATGAAATTTTTTGGTTTTAATTAAGTTAGCCTGAAATTGCGGACGAAAACTTCTGTAGTAGATATTTGAACAATTAGCAATTTGTATAAAACATCAAGACATTTATTAGAACTAAGATATTTACTTAAGGGCTCAATCCACGTGTGCTTTTATTTTATTATAATACGGTCCTTTCGCCGGTCGTTATACATTATTACCAACTAGTCACCGGCGTATATCCCGGTTCACTTTCGCCCCAGCGGCACCAGCTACAGTCATATTGTATACAGCTGATCGATCAAAGAGTATAATAGTAATACGGTGGTCGATTCTGTAAAAATCTCACCGTGAAACACGTTCACGTTTCGTGAATCGGGTGAAGTGATCACGCCACACAAGCTACGTGGGATTAAATTCTATGGTCCGTTAGCCTGGCACCCACAAAATAGTAAGGTTTTGACAGCTAAAATACTAGCTTTGAAATTATATAAAATGATCAATAGAATTAGCATAAAAACGTCGATGTCCCTGCTAGTCCTGCCATCCTGTAGAAATATCACTACGACATTAGCGACAAGCTCAGTGTTGACAAACTTCAGATACTGTCGCATCATAATCATCATAAATTGTGAAAAATGTTAGCTCGTAAAGTGTTTATATTTGTCTCCTTTTAAATAAACACAGATGTCCATTGTCACACGGGTCTTAAAGGAGAATGTTCACATTTAACACAAGAGAAACTTCACATGTTATTGCTAGAATAAAGAAATACTAATAAACGAAAAACGTAGCACTATGGGAAAATAAATAAGGGGTTAACTGGAGCGTTTCAGTCGACATTACAGGCGTGACGTCACATGATATATGACGTCATACAGATGTCGGCACCACGTTGCTTATTACAAGCGTTTAACTTTTAAGATAAACATTTGAAAACGTTTGAAATCCAGTTTTACTAAAAAGTATTTAAGTAATATTGTAAACTGCAGACACAACCATAGAAAATGAAAATGTAGTGGGATATCTTACCTATTAATTTCCATTCTCGCATAATATATTTCATGTTTTTTTTTATCTGAACTGCCGGTCGATTCTGGAAATATCTCACCGTGATAACTAAGGTGAAGTGAGCTTAGAGTGAACTGTGAGTCATGCTGATGCTAGGGATTGATACTATTGACTACTCACTCCACGCTCACTTCACCCAAGTTTTCCACTCCTTCCTTTCATTCGTTCATTTGTTATTATGATTTACTGCAAATTGTGTTTTACCACGCAATTCATTAGTAGGTATTATATTTCTTTTTTCTGCGAAAAACATAACGGGTTGGAGCGGTCTGGTTTTCGTTCCAAATGGGCAATTATTATAAAAAAAAAAAAAAAACCTGCAGCAGGCGCAGTTTCATGACCCAGTGTTTTGGTCACTATGGATCGTCTGCGTGTTTCTAACACATAGAGACATAATAACTTCCCCACCTAAGTTTTTGACTGACTGCTGGTCGTCGTCGACATTTTGTTGCATTGTCAGGCGAACAAAAATGGATTTTGGTCGCCCCATTTATCAGTTAATTTCAAAAGCAATAATGGAATACCTGAGCTTATTTACTTTGACAGTCCCAATGCAGAGGCAGACGCATCATGCTGGGTCACAAGCGTACTCCGCAATATTGAGTCATTCATTACTCCCCATCTTCACGTTTTCACCTATTATGCTTCTGTCACAAACGTTACACAAAAATGCATTGAATTCTAATAAATGAAGAAAATATTTATAATGATATTATATTTTAATTTTTTTTCGTAACTATGACGTTTAATTTATCATATAAAACAACTGCCCCATTACCTTAAGCTGTCAAGTATCGCAACATATTACGTGGCTGAATTTATACAGGATGAAATTGAAAACTTATGCTAAATCGAAATGGGAAGTGCAGTAACTGCAATGCTATTCTGTAAAAATCTCACCGTGAGAACTTATTTGAAGTGAGCGGGAAGTGAGCTCTGTCATTCCCTGATGGCCCTGCCATTAGGGAATGACAGAGCTCACTTCCCCCTATTAAGTGCTCACTTCACTTCTGATTTCACGGTGAATTTTTTACAGAATCGACCGGCTGTTAACATAATCATTATAAATCCAAACATAAATTCTTGAAAAAATCGTATAATTATCGGCTTAGATAGTGCAAACAGAGTTATTGCCTTCAAGTAGACACGAATATTATCGTCGTACCAGACTTTATTTTCTTTATTTTTTTCAATATTTTCAAAACAAATAAGAAAATTAAAGTATCAATTTTAGGGCGCGCCCGATAAGCAATCCATTCAGCGCAGTGTTCACAACATGAAACAAATTGGCATCGCATTGAACTAGCGGTATTTACCTAATTTTCACCCTCCCTACGAAAAAATGGCTCGCGACAAGCGACGTCGCCAAATTGCTTGCCTACGCGCACGTATGCGCATCCCTTTCCTTAATGGCATGCTCTAAATTTTCTTTATAGCACGATGAATTAGAGTAATTAATTAATTATTTTAATTAATTAATCTAATTAATTAAAATAATTAATTAGATCAATTATTTTAATTTGAGGCACCTATTCGATTCCTTTCTGTATAATAATATAGAAATAGCCTCTAACATTTATGTACGTATGAACTGGACGAAATTAAACGAATGTTGCTAACAGAAACTTCAGGCAGAAAGTAATGGAAAGCATTTATTTCAGTCACTATCTAGTGTGTGACGCATTGCCAATCTTTCCACTCAGTTGACTCTCTCGGGGCGCCGGAGCAAGCGTGTGCACAATGAATACTCTCATTAATGTATAGATGAAAGAGAATGTGGAATGATCGTGTGAACTCAAGTCTATTAGAATAGAATAGAACAGATCAACAGAATACTCTTTATTATGTACATCATATAAAAGGTGTAAAAAGGTTTTCAAGCAAAGGAAGATATGTGAAAGCATGTGGGAAAAAAATAATTAGCTTCAATAAAATAATGAAACTCACATTTCGCGCATTTCAATCTCCAACTGGACCTTTGCTAATCACAAAATGCATAAAACCGTGAACGTTCCGGACAATCACATGTGTCACGGGCAACAGTTGAAGCTTTTGATACATGAATGCTTTTAATCATTCTCGTCGAATTGAATTTCCAGCGTACAGCTCGGTCCGGGATGTGAGTGAAAAATTGACATTATGGACAATCCAACCAGTAAAGTATAGGATTTATTGAGATAGACTTTGAAATGGACAAAATGGTAAATGGTTCTCATTCAAAACAATCGTAAAAACGGAAAGACCGGAATAAGTGGAGGAGCATCGCGAGGGCTGCTTTGGCCAAAGAAAATGCAGAGTCATCAACCACGACCACTCTGTCAAGAGTGAACGACTAAAGAGAGAGAAAAACGGAAATGCGAGTTATTGTAAGTAACTTGTGACGGTAGTGATTTCTCGAGGCGTTCCATTACAACTTGACTAAATACTATTTAGCCCAAAGAATCAGCATTGTCATCCAACGTGGTAATGCTGCCAGCCTTTTGGGCACTTATCCCAGTAAGTAGACACTAAGTTGGAAGCTTTTATGGCCAATTTTCTAGAAGCACTTCTTACTTTTATATTGTTCTTTTTATTGTAAGTGCCTTTCATCAGACGCATCATACTATGCTGACGAGATATAATAGTTCGCGTCAAATTTTATGGCGGGTTTAAAGTGCGTTGCCTATTCACTGCGCAGTACGCCACCGCTCCGCCTCATGGTTCGAGGCGCCATAAAGTTTGAATCGGGCTGTATGTTGTGCACTTGTGGGAGATATTTTATGCAAAAAGCATTGTGTCTCGGTAGAGACTTCCTAGTTTATCAAAGTATTTTTAACTAGCATCCGCCCGCAACTTCGTTTGCGTAGAATTGGGACATCCCGCCGTTTAAATCCTATTACCCGTTTTCCCGTAGGAATGAAGCATTTTTCCGTAGTAAAAAGTAGCCTATGTTCATCATGGATAATGTCAGCTTCTAACGGTAAAACAATTTTTCAAATCGGTCCAACAGTTTCGGAGCCTATTCAATACAAACAAACAATCAAATCTCTCCTCTTTATAATATTTGTGTAGATTCGTCGAGTACTCTAAAAGTCATATTTCGATAATTTTACGGTATGAAACCATATTTTAGAAAATGATCGTGTACTTTATGAAAAAAATAATGCTGCTAAACAGGTGCTTTGGTTTATAGTTTTGACTCACTTTATAGGTACAAAGACAAGCAAAAGTTTTCACTCGATGTTATTCTCGCTCGGTACAGAAAGACCAGAACACCTATTTCAGTGCCTAATAGTGTTAAGAATAGAGAATTGGAAGACATGGGTTGGACAAACAAAAATGTCTGAGAAGTAGACAATATTTTTTTCTCTAATATAATTTCAACACACAGCTCATGTCTCGGTTACCATACGATGTCTTTATTTCATTTTCATTGCAAAGTAATTCGTCAAACATTTTGATTAAAAAAAACCTTCGTGTAGTTTCAATTTTCATTTTGAAAGCTTCTTTGTTGTTCCGCTTTAAAATAATAATTGCCAATCACGATAAACAGCAAAAGAAAAAAGAAAATTACTGAATCTTCCTTGCGTCACAGATCAATGCAAAATAGTGGAATACAAATTAGTTTATTTGGTCAGTTGAAAAGCTTTTCAGGTACACAGAACAATTTGTAGAAACATTTATTTTTAGAGATAATGTGGGAAATAGGGTCATTTGAATGTAACGTGGGTATTTGATGACTTCATTTATTTAATTAAAATGTCATCATCATCATCATCTGCCTAGCCTTTTCCCAACTATGTTGGGGTCGGCTTCCAGTCTAACCGGATGCAGCTGAATACCAGTATTTTACGTGGAACGACTGCCTATCTGACCTCCACAACCCAGTTACTGGGTAATCCGATACCCCTTGGTAAGCTTGTCAGACTTTCGGGTTACTGACGACCCGTAACGACTGTCAAAGATCCACGAATGATAGCCGGGACCAACGGCTTAACGTGCTTTCCCAGGCATGGAGGGGTCTTCGTATGTGAAGATGGTCACCCATCCATGGACCAACCGCGGCAAGCGTAGCTTAACCTGATCGATCGACCCGTGCGGGGCTGTTATTACTTAGCCACAAGCCCCTCTGTTAAAATTTCAATACTCTTTAAAAATTTCAATTAAAATCTCATATTGACATGCACTACCTACCCCCACTGTCTACCAACTCGCACTAATAATAATAATAATAATAATCATTTTATTATCAGGCAACTAAGGCCCATATATAAAATACACAAAATAATCTTATACAAAAATAAACTAATACATAATAAAAACCTTAAAACTATGAGTATACAGTATACACGTAACGTTGTCGGCGTCGTGTTCCGCTGCGTGGTGTCGCGTAACCGTCCTCGGAAACGTCGATATAGGACACCTTTCGGCCAGAAGTCCTCTTTCAGGCAGGTCTGCAGATGCTGGGTTGGAACTCGTTCCACAAATGGCTTAAAGTTGATGTTGTGGCGCGATTCCAACCTTTCGACCATCAGAGTCCAGTTGGTCTTCACCTTCAAATACTGCAGGACTTCCTCGGTTGTCGTGCACTGGGCCCACGTGGTGAATAACAGCCCACGTGGTGAACAACGGCTTAATCCCTCTCACATAGAGGAGGGCTGTGTCCCAGCAGTGGGAACGTAATGGGCTGTATGCAACCCCACACTCTATCACTATCCATCTGACAGTATTTCCGTAATCATATCTGACTAGTACCAACACGCTATCAGTTTTCCGCTAGTAATTAGGTATCTAAACCCGAATCTTGTCAACGTTTTCGATATCAAAGCCGAAAAGTTACACACTCAATGTCGGCCGTATCGGATGGAAGAGAACCGTTAACTTTGACACGAATTTAGTCAACAAAATGTGGAAAATCGCTCGCAAACTATACGAAATCGTTGTGTGGGTTTATATAACTACAGACTATAAGAGAGTATGACTCGTCAGATAGGGCGGCAATCCGACACAGATCCGAATCAAGATCGAGAGTGAGGGAACAGTGAGTGCACCTGTGTTTGCGCACACACTTGTACACTGTAATATCTCCCGTGTTTGATAGGACAAGAGGAGCCCGTGGCCAGTCTCCTCTGAGATTGGCCGTGATGGCCGAATCTCTTGCTAAGTATAAGAAATGTCTTAAAGTTTTGTCTATCTGTTAATTATTATTTATTTTTGAACTGTTCATTTATAAGCAGTAACTCATCATCTGCCTAGCCTTTTCCCAACTATGTTGGGGTCGGCTTCCAGTCTAACCGGATGCAGCTGAATACCAGTATTTTACATGGAGCGACTGCCTATCTGGCCTGACTGGGTAATACGATACCCCTAGGTAAGACTGGTTGTCAGACTTTCGGGCTTCTGCTACCCGTAGCGACTGTCAAAGATCCACAAATGACAGCCGGGACCAACGGCTTAACGTGCTGTCACGTGCATTTATAAGCAGTAACTAATGTGTTTTAATGTTAATTTTCTAATTTTTTTTTTATCTTTTTATTCATAATATTTTACTAGTATTATAACTTTGTTCTTGTTAGCTGGTCTCCTGTAAGTGCAGGAGTACACCTACGTGATACCTATGTAGTTCCTTATTTAGTTTTAATGATCTGTGTACATCTTTTGTTGGAGATCCTAAATAAATAAAAATAAATAAATTCGGTTTGGCGAACTATTGTTTTTTATGTATATCAATTACTACTAAGGTATTAGCTCGCTCTAAAACATGTCGCCTTAGGATTTCATTTCAGTTTCATTGTCGTCTGTCTGCTTTGCAATAAACTACCTCGTTGTAAAAGGAAAATCCTTCCCTTTCCTTTGGCGATCTTATTCGAATGTACCGTAAGAAGGTTTTTGTAGCGTATTTCACTCTCTCGGGACATTTCCATATAACAGTGCAAGCAAAATTGTGTTCTGAATAAAATTTGGAAATGAATTTTATACTGAAACATACGAGTATCTGCGTAGGTATAGAACTGGTAAATAAAGGCTACATCTGTGTGCTGAATTTCAAATACACTGAACAATATTTTGAAATAGAAACCAGCCGGTCAATTCTGTAAAAATCTCACCGTGAAAAAAAACAACTTTGGGATTCTAAGTTATTTTATTTTAAAACCCCACAAAATAGTAATTGTTTGACAAGTAAAATATTTACTAGCTTTGAAATGATATAAAATGATCAATAGAATTAGCATAAACAATATTAGGTATTAAAATCTCGATTATGATTGTAAATGTATGGTCAATCCCTAGTATCAGGTGGGGTGACACTGACAGCTCACTCCACGCTCACTACACCTAAGTTTTCACGGTTACAGAATCGCACTGTGCGACTTGCGAATTGAGATACTCGAAAGTTGGTAAAAATAAAAGACAGAGAATATACTGACTGCCTCGTTGGTGTAGTGGCCACAGGCACTACTGCTAAGCATGAGGTCCAGGATTCGATTCCCATGTCGGGCAAAGTGTTATTGGTATGTTCCATGTGTAATTTCTTAGTATTAGCCCGCACCCTAATTGCGTAACACACAATTACTCTCAATTTGAAACAATTTGAAGCCTATTGCTAATCCATTGCTCCATATGTTCGAAAAATGTGTCTGCTCAACAACGTAAAAACGCGCAATGAATGTTGTAGAGCTGTCAAAATGAAACCCATTACTACTGATAGTGTGTTACGCAATTAGCCTGCAGGAGTACGGATTTGTGCCCGATTGATAACAATAGGATCGCTCCCTTTTTTTTTTCTTTTTGTGTTCGTGGGAAACCTTCAAAATGCACCTGGACCTTGGGGGAAAAGACCAGGTAGTGTGGGACGCTTATGGAGGGGGTCCCGTTACCTAGGCTCGCCCCCTACTACATGGGACTTAAACATAACTGATGTGGGTGTACTGTGGGTACACCTCTGCCTAACTCTTCGGAGAAACAAAGCATGATGTAATGTTCTCTTTTTTTATGGTTTTATAATCTTTTATGGCTACCTGATATATAGCAATTAATTTGATTTGGTGTTCTGTGTCTTGCAATGTTAATTACTTTGCAGACCTAGGATTGTATTCAATCAAGTATTTTCTAACTGAACAGACAGCTGTGCTGCTGGGGAGTTAGTTGCGCCACTTCTTCTACCCAGCGAAAGCACTAGGAAGTGGTGAAGGGCGGGCGTTTTGGAAGACTGTCTTTTGTAATTTTGACGTTCAAAAAGTGCTGATTCTCAGCCTAGTTTGAATAAATGACTTTTGATTTTGATTTTTTATTTTGATTTTATAGGACTATTTCCATTAGATTCGCATTCAATTTTAGAAAAAAGTGTAAAAATCTCTGTTTTCAATAGTTTAACTAGCGTAAACAGATGGTAGGTTTAACATTCTCAAATAAGTACATTCATTTTCGCAGAAAGAAAAGCTTTTACAGTCGGATATCGGGCAAAGAAGCCATTGACATAGGCCCAGAGATCACCCAGAGACCCAGAGGCCCTTCCGTCGTTATGAACATGCCGCACTGTCCGGAATAGGTAATTAATATAACCCATCCTACAATAAATGTTACAGTTAAGAGAGCAGTCGAGCGTTCCTGAGACACAAGTGATTTAGTATATATAATCAAGTTTGATGGAGGACGGCGGTAAGCGTGAGCAAACATAACATCAATAAACAATCTAATTAGGTTAAATATACATAAGTAATAAAAGGTACATAAACTCACGCCTGGTTCCCAACAGCCGGTCGATTCTGTAAAAATCTCACCGTGAAATTATAAGTGAAGTGAGCACTTAATAGTGTTAATCCCTAGCGAATGACAGCTCACTCCACGCTCATTTCACCCAAGCATTCACTTCGAGACGGTTACAGAATCGCACGGCTGGTAAAAATGTAAGTTCATAGTGAAAATAACAACCCTAAAATTGAAATTACCAAAGTATATGTACCTATGTACCTGCATAGATTTACTACACTTTCCCATGAAGAAACAAATGAATCAGAAGCTATACAAAATGAACGAGAGTTCAACGACTCTCAAGTTCCATCGGTTTAATCAAAACTATGTCATCGAAGCCCCAAGCTATAAATAAGATATTGCTAAAGTTATACGAGTAATCGTTAATGTGAATGAAACAATCGACATCAGAAATCTATTAAAACAGTTCAAACAATAAAATATATCTGACGATTATTCCGGAATGTCTCAGATATTCTCATCGCAGCACAAACTTTACGTCGTCATGACAGATATTAAAGTAGTCGACGACGACGATGATAAAGAGTTTTAGTGCCAGCACAAACTGTACCTCTGGCCGCTGCAGGATGCGTACATTTTCTTAAAGTATTCGACACGATTTGACATCCGATTTGAAGACATCGAACGAATCCATGTTGAGATTCGCAATACAAATACATATACACCTTCCTCAGCGCTCACATCAGACTGACGGTGACCTGTCGCAAGCATGCGACTGTAATCGTGCGTCTATTCACTGCGACAAGACGCGAGAGCGTGCGAGTCCCCTAACCTGTTGTTGCGACTCTGCAACTCCACACCAAGTGTGCCGAGCTTTGAACGAAATATATGAAAATTGTCGGCTGCAACTTTTCGTTACGTCTAATCGCCGAGCTTTCGCAAACGCATGTCGCATAGTGTGTGCCATGTCTTAGCATCGAGGTTTCTGTGCCAAATGACAATGTAACACTTACAAGTTCTAAGAGATTAGAGTTATGGAAGAGTTTACTTGGACATAACCGATTTATTACATCGTTTGAATTTATAGCAGTCAATTTGGTTTGGTTTACACTGAACTATTAAAAACCGACCAGTTTAACCAAGAACTTGGTCATCCTCCATTTTGCTTCGCGAGAACGGTCTTGTTAGAATTTGAATAAAAGTTATCCAATCGTTAAACTATTGAAATCAGAGACCATTCAGTTGATTTAATCTTAATTGGATAGCCGAAATTCGAAAGTAAATGTTGTAAATCCCACAGAACCGCCATTTCAATTTCACTTAATTAAAGTAAAACTTTAAACTTACAACTTGGGTTAACAAAATGGGAAGAGACAAGTAAATATTTTAAATTGCAAACTACAATTTCAACGATCTAATCTGACACATACCTACTATGCAATAAATACTATAACTAGCTTTACAGACAGTTGGTCGATAACATTCATCAATAGCGCGGCAGTGTAAAGCCTACCCTTTCAAAATATGTCATCAGAGCGATCGATTGTTCAGCTGTCCCAATAGACTTCACTAGCACTCCCATCGTAAAATGAATTTTATTTTTCACACATAGAGCATACATATATTGCAGTTAATCAAGCAGCAATATTGGCTACTGGTATTCTGTTCAAAGATCTTATCCATTGCAATGATGTCTTAGTTTTAAGTAGTTACTTAGTATTTGCCGAACATTAGGCGCAGGTTCACTTCTGCGTGGCTCAGATAATTCAAAAGAAGGTAGTTTCCGTTTATTTACTTTGCTTAAGTAAGTGTCAAAGCCATGATTATTAACTAACATAACTCAATTATGTGTGTGTATGTGTGTGTTACTTATATAACTATGTCATAACATAACCTCTGTCTGATTAACTCGCGATACAAGACTAAAAGCTGATTTTTCAATCATCTGATAACTTTAATCGAGGAATAATTTAGAAATGTTGACAGTTATTTCATACAAAAACTGTCAATCGTCAATTTTAATCCTCGAATAAAAGTTATCTTGCAATGGAAAAATCAGCCGTTAGGACTGATTTTTCAATCGACAGATATGTTTTATACCTACGTGGAATAAAATAAATACCTACTGGAACAATGAAAAATGTATTGATTGTACTCACGTAGCTTATACCTGCAAAATGTTTTACTGGCGAAACTTTATCAACATCGGAGTCATAATTTTATTAACATAAATAATGCTGAGCGTCTGTCATATAATATTTGATACTTACCTATTCTTACCACCATTCACAAACAAGAACAGGATATTTTAACCCTTTTCCTCACAAGTTATTGAACATGAAAACTTCTAAGTAGAATGTGAAATTTGTTAAATGTATGTATGTATATTTCCAGACTCACTTCAACCAGCGATATTGATGATCGAATTCGTATTCGTTCGCGTTTTTCAAATCTTTGCCAACGTTTATACCTACTTGACATATCACTACATAGTATAAAACAAAGTCGCTTCCCTGTCTGTCTGTCCCTATATATGCTTAGATCTTTAAAACTACGCAACGGATTTCGATGCGGTTTTTTTTTAATAGATAGAGTAATTCAAGAGGAAGGTTTATATGTTTAATACATGCATAATATAGTAGAGAAACACTGATAATTTTAGGGGTTTCTAATGTGATGTCGTAATTAAACACATTTTTTTGCGCTTACTTTGTAAACGATGGCTGAACCCGTCGAGATAGATCAAAATAATGTACTACAGTATTGTAAACCTTAAAAAGGTCTACAAAAAAGTCCGCGATGGTATATGTCTATCTCTTAGGGATAACCCATAATAAACATTTTTTATCCTATACTTTTTACGAGATATAATGGCTCTAAAATTTATCAGTGTTTCTCCATTGCACCCGTGCGAAGCCGGGGCGGGTCGCTAGTTCCGTAATAATAAAATATTTAATCCGAATTTAATTTTCAGTCTTTGAAAAATAATGTTCTTAAAATGTTACCAATTCCAAAGTTTTTAAGACAAGGATTATTAAAACACTTAGTAAAGCTTCACTTTATTTTTTGAAGTCGCAAATTTGTTCTGTTTTAGCTAGGATGAGACTGAAAAAGTAATAAATTTATACTTTATGTATATATAGTATAAATTTATATTATAATTAAATATTATATATCAGGGTTATATTTTAACTAAAACTTGACAGTTCTATCACTACATAGTATAAAACAAAGTCGCTTCCCTGTCTGTCTGTCCCTATATATGCTTAGATCTTTAAAATTCCGCAACGGATTTTGATGCGGTTTTTTTTAATAGATAGAGTGATTCAAGAGGAAGGTTTATATGTATAATACATGCATAATATAGTAGAGAAACACTGATAATTTTAGAGGTTTCTAATGTGATGTCGTAAATGAACACATTTTTTTGCGCTTACATTGTAAACGCTGGCTGAACCATTCGAGATAGATCAAAATAATGTGCTACAGTATTGTACACCTTAAAAAGCTCTACAAAAAAGTCCTGGATGGTATATGTCTATCTCTTAGGGATAATCCACAATAACCATTTTTTATCCTTAACTTTTTACGAGAAATAATGGCTTATTTAAGAAGCAATTTTAGGCAATACAGCATTAATCCTTATCCAATTAAGTACCTTAAAAACATTGTGCATTTCATATAGATCATTATGGCCCTTTACAGCATGTAATTTAAATGAATATCTTCGAAGATATTACAGTTTTAAAATGCGGGCGTTACCGGCCGGGCAGTCGGCCGGTGGCGCTTGAAACTACCAAGCATAAGGTTCAAAGTTGATTGGGAAATTTTGACAGTTTTGGGTAGCTTGATGTGCTGGCGTCTTTACTACAGTATTGTAAACCTTAAAAAGGTCTACAAAAAAATCCACAATGGTATATGTCTATCTCTTAGGGATAACCCACAATAACGATTTTTTATCCTATACTTTTTACGAGAAATAATGGCTCTAAAATTATCAGTGTTTCTCTACTATATTATGCATGTATTATACATATAAACCTTCCTCTTGAATCACTCTTATCTATAAAAAAAAAAGCGCATCAAAATCCGTAGCGTAGTTTTCAAGATCTAAGCATACATAGAGACAGACAGACAGCGGGAAGCGACTTTGTTTTATGCTATGTAGTGATCAGCATTGCACCCGTGCGAAGCCGGGGCGGGTCGCTAGTAAATAATATTTATTTAAACTTATTTATTTATTTAAACTTTTCGCACAAAAGGTACAAAGGCGGACTTAATGCCTTAGGCATTCTCTACCAGTCAACCAAGGGTGGTGAAGAGATTAGATGGCAGGTGCTTTGGTTGACACGACGATGATAAAAAAAAAAAAAAAACACTAGACATATACATAAATAGGTTATAAACACATACATTCGATTTACTATAATATATATTTATAATATATATTTAAAATATATAAATATTTATGTGTATATATATATATATATCTATTATATCTAGATATATACAAATTCAAAAAAGAGAGGTGTTGAGATGACTCTACGCTATTTGTTTTGAAAATAACTCTGCAATTTTCGCGACCAATTTTTAGTGGCCATCCTGATATCAAAAGGAAGCGCATTCCAAAGAAGAATGAACTGAATATGAAAGGAGGAATGAACAAAGTCAGAAGTATGAGAAGGACAAAGTAGGAGAAGGTTGTTAGAAGAACGCAGATTCTTAGCATGAGAAGAACATAGATATTGGAAGTGAGACACGAGATAAGAAGGAGGGGTGGGAGAGTTGAGAAGGGAGAAAAGCGTGGTCAAAGCGCGCAAATTTCTTCTTTGGCGAATGGACATCCATTTGAGCTCAGACCTATAACTCGACACGTGGTCATATTTCCTAAGATTGAATATGAACCGGATACCATTGTTGAGCAATCTGTCAAGCTTATCCAACAAAACCGCATTCAAGTCAAAGTAGCACACGTCACCATAGTCGATTATAGGGAAAATCAAAGTCTGCACAAGCATCGTTTTCGTTTTAGCGGGCAAAAAGTTTCTCAATGGATACAGGGATCGCAGAGTACCATTGACCCTTTGACAAACACTAGCGACCTGGCGTTGCCAGCTAAGTGTCGAGTCAAGATGCAAACCGAGATCTTTCACAGTAGGGGTGATGGGTATGACGGTACCATTGAAAATAAGGGGAGGAAGAGAGCTAAGCGTCACTCTACCCATCATGCGTGAGCTTCCAATTACAATGGCCTGACACTTTGAGGGGTTTACTGACACCCCGAAACTATCAGACCACTTCTTGATAGCATCTAAGTCTCGGTTTACATCAGCTATAGCGTCCGATAAACCTTCTACCCGCTCGAGTACTCGAATACACGGTCAAGCTTACATACAATATTAATTGCAACCCGCCTTTACTGTAACCCGACTCAAAATTCTTATTCGTGTCATAAATAAGTACTTATTATAATTTATTTTAATTTTATAATCAAAACCATGAAATATTGAATTTTCATATTTCCCAAAAGCAATTTCCCAAGAGAGACTAAAATACACTTCTGGACACATCTATTGGCCCACCTTGTATTTTCAGTTTCTTTTGGTCCTAGCTAAAATTTTATATTAGGTCGAGCAAAAAGTTTTTATGCAGTTTTAAACCTGGCACATTCACAATTTCATTCAATAGTCTTTTTTTGAATTTCGAACACAGAATTTAAAGAAACAAAAGACAATTTGGAGCCTGTTTGTTGATATCAAACAATCGAATACTAAGAAAACTTGGTTTTATTGGTTTACTTGGATTTAATTCTTGAAAAAGTGATTGATATCTTTGGTTTTGCAACAAACATTACTTATTCTTAACATTAAGGTGAGGTTCTATCAATAATCTATGGATACTTCACCTGAAGTCGCCGCCCAAGCTGTGGCACTTATTCAGGCCGGACACAGCCAAAGAAACGTGAGTGCTCAACTTAATTTAAGTCGATCTGCGGTCCGAAATGTTTATCGGAGGTACCTAGAGACTGGCGGCTTTGTTCGTCGCCAAGGAAGGCCACGATCTCGGGTCACAACTGAAAGGCAGGATCGATTCATCGTGACGACCAGCTTGAGAAATCGTCACCTTATCTCCATTGAGATACAAAACCAACTTCGCGACTTCCACGTAGTATCTGTGAGCGCTCGAACTGTTCGGAGAAGGTTAAAAGAACGCGATATGGTACCACACAAGCCAGCTAATGGGTCCAAACTAACGCGAGCTCACTGAACAGCGCGCCTTCATTTCGCACGCAGTCATTTAAATTGGACACAGCAAGATTGGAGCCGTGTACTCTTTTCTGATGAGTCTAAAATTGTGTTACATGGCAATGATGGAAGGAAGAAGGTCTACCGACGTAAGGGAGAGCGTTTTGCACAATGCTGCTTTGAAGAGAGGGTTGCTTATGGCGGTGGCTCATGGACTGTCTGGGGCGGTATATCCGCGAGCGGCAAAACTCAACTTGAGGTTGTTACAGGACCACGGCTGCCAACATTAAATGCTGAAAGGTACATTCGTGAGTGCTTAGAACCTCACGTGATACCGTACGCGGACTATGTGGGCCCAAATTTCCTTTTTATGCATGATAATGCAAGAGCCCATGCGGCCGGCATCGTCAGGGAATATCTTCGGGATGTGAACATCACAGTTATGGACTGGCCAGCCAGAAGCCCAGACATGAACCCCATTGAGCACATGTGGGACGAGCTAAAAAGACGTGTTAGGGCTCGTCAGCCAGTTGCCCAGACGATGCAGGAGAAGAAAACTGCCATAGAAGAGGAATGGGAGATGATCCCTCAAAATTTCATAGAGCGGTTGATAAACTCTATGCCTAATCGTATGAGAGCTGTGGTAGATGCCCATGGAGGCAACACGCGTTATTAAATTAAACCTTTATTTGATAAAACATGTTTTTTATTCAAAAATCAATTGCCTTTAACAAGGCGCATATCCGACTTGTTAGGCGTAGCTCCATGTCGTATGGTATTCTGAATTCAAATTTAAAACAATACGATCGAAAAAGATGGTAAAATGTATCAGGTTTAAAACTGCATCAACAGTTTTTGTTCTAGCAATCATATTTGGGTAGGGGCCATCGAAACCTAAACTCTAAGGTGGGCCAATAGATGTGTCCAGAAGTGTATTAACATACCCGAAAAAATCGTAAAAGAAACATAGTAACCCAAGTTATTTCATTCATTTACATAATTATGGAACGGCACCCGCTTGCATATCATGTAAATACATATATAATATCTACGGATGAGCATTCGTCGTCTCTCTTAAACACAGGCTTATTAGACTAGATGAAAAGAGGTAGCAATATTTTGATTATCTTTTAAACAGTGGACTCTTTTCCGGTGAACTTTACGTAAATTATGTGCTGAACGGCGCAGGATAACATTTACCAGAAGTGGTCATCGTATTAGTGGCTCAGAAGCTTCAATATCATCAGGATTGAGCCGTAACGTAATACGACAGCGGCTTCCCTGACATCATCTGTCATCAGAAGACAGCTGCCACGCAACCAACGATGCGACGCTCTGCCAGAATATAATCAGCCAGTATCACTCTTATCCAACTTCTTCGGTATTTGCAATAAGACGGTACCGTTTAAATCTTACGTCGACTTATTAAAGTACCTACTCAGTGGAATAACACTTTGTAAATGGCCTTCGTCGTTCACAAGCTTGCACCAGCACTAATCTCGGGTAATTCATCTAAATGTAAATATAGTCTTTCAAGAAAACTTCGCTATTAAAACTAGCTGGAAACTGAAAAAGTATTTACTTGAGTTGCGGAAATATAATTTCACGAAATAATTTGTTTCGTTGAAATGAACGCTTAGACGAACGCCGTCGTCATTATCAATGTTTACATTTAAAATTGTTTAAGCTTTCAGTGAGTAGTTACAGTTTTGATTCTTGTGAATGTTTTAAAGTTAGAGCCATAGTGAAATATTTATACTGATATTACATATAAAAAGGTACAATTTTTCAGTTTGTATGTAGGGATAATCTTTGGAACTCCTGATCCGATTGCGAAAATTCTTTCACTAATGGGATGTTTCATTATTGCCGAGTGTCATACGATAGGATATTGTTTTATGATAAAAAAAGGCACGCGAATGAAGTCGCGGCAAAAGATAGTACATTACAAAATAGCATCTCGGCTTTTAGCATGATTCACTGATTTCTTAAAAAATAATTTTGAGGCCGACCCTCGTTGTAGAGCTAAGATTATTCCTACTCGCGCACAAAATGCGTAGGAATTGAACGTTTCTTGTGTTTATTACTCAACACAAGTTACAGCTTTGTCAACAAACTTGGAAAGTACTTACACGGAATTTTAGCACAAATGTAGCAAAAATACGAGTTGAGTGAAGTAGTAATATATTTCATCTTTCTATTTTCCTAAGATATAAGATACGCTATTTATGTCCAGGCAGTTTAACCCAAGAGTTATTAATATTTGTAGGCAGTTGTGGTTTATATCTCTACGTGTTATCAGCGTGCTTTCAAACAGTATACCTATATCTAAGTCTATCTATCTTACACTATGAATGCTACGTTAAAAAAAAGGCTGATTTAATTAATTAGACGGGTCTATTGAGTCCCCCAGTATTATGAATCTTCAAGATTTAATTACGTACGAGGAAGAGGTGGTGAGGCGACCTAGACGCGTACCGCAAGGATTGGATCGAGTTGGCTCTAGAAAAGGATACCTGCCGGTCGATTTTGTAAAAATCTCACCGTGAAATCATAAGTGAGCTTGAAGTGAGCAGTGTCAATAGTGTTAATCCCTAATGACAGCTCACTCCACGCTCACTTCACCCAAGTTTTGGTTCACACGGTGAGATGGTTACAGAATCGCACTGCGGGAAGGATTTGGAGAAGGCCTTTCCACAACGGTGTGACAGTTAAAAAAAATTGGTACGAGTCAGGTACGAGAAAGAAAATGTGGTTTTCTGCCAGCGTTTCCAGAAAATTCAACAAAACCTTTCGCTTGTATATTTCCTCGATCATATTATTTCTTTCTATAAGCAAACTGCGGGAATAAACGCGTTGTTTTACTTCATCGTTTTATAAATTTGCTCAATCTTTGTCCAGCCTTAAAATTATGATGAAAAAGCACTTCCTCTCTCCTTAAACAGCATCATTATATTTTCTATACTCCTGTTTCATGTCTATAATCAATATATTATATGTATATATTGATTTAGATTAGTATAATATACTTTATGTATCTATTCATTGTATCGTGTAAATGGTACACCACAGACTACCTACAGTATTTGTCTCTCCTTCCCTTTTCAATCCATCCAAAGGTTGTCTTTAAAAGATCCCTCTTAGGGATAAGATCGCCCATTGTGTCACCCTTTGTAAAATTTCTATATTTATGTCTGTAATTTATATAGTGTACATAATAAAGAGTATTCTATTATATTCTATTCTAAAATTGTGTTACAAAATTAACTGTAGCTAGGTACAGACGCCAGCACATCAAGCTACTACAATCTGTCAGATTTCTTTAATAGATTTTCAACTTTATCCCTAAAGCATAAGGTTCAAAGTTGATTAGGAAAATCTGACAGTTTTGGGTAGCTTGATGTGCTGGCGTCTGTACAATGAAATCTAGCATAATCATAAACAGCCTACAATGTTCCCACAACTGGGACACAGGCCTCCGCTCTCCGAGCGGGAGTGGGCTAGGCTGTAATCTACCATGCGGATCCAGTACGCGTTCTTACAGTACGGGTCTTTTTCCGGTTCTAAATCGAAATCTGAAGCAGAATATTTCCACCTCTGGAATCAACAATTTGTGGCTTCGTGTTCAAATTACTAGTAACCTGATCGTTCCAATATTTCATTTCCTTTTTAACAAATTCGTCGCGGGACATTTAAATGAATAATGTCTTTATTATTTGCCACCTCGACGTCTCCCCTCGTTACTATAACATTTTTATTTCCTTATTGTGTCATACTGTTTTGCTTTTATTCTCCTTATATATTAAAACATGAACTTGAAAGCTGGAATTATTTACGCCAGCTTTCAAGTTTATGTTTTGCAGAATTTGATGTTAATTATTTGCTTCTCATTTATTCAGCTTTACGGATTGTTTATTGACTTAAGGCTGAATGAGCGGGAAGTGAGCTGTCATTAGGGATTAACACGATTGACACTGCTCACTTCAAGCTCACTTCACTTATGATTTCACGGTGAGATTTTTACAGAATTGACCGGCAGGTGGGATATTATGACACTGACAGCTCACTCCACGCTCACTTCACCTAAGTTTTCACGGTGAGATGGTCACAGAATCTCACTGCTGGTGACGTATTGATCCATTACCTATATAGGTACCTCTTACAACCGTCAGGAAAAGACATCATAATGTAATGTTACCATGTTATAATTTAGGTCCACGGGAGCTCTCCATAATATGCCCTAAGAAAAACATAGCCCATTCGTCCTACTTAACATAAAACGAACATAAAAAGCCGTCATTTCGTCACATCTTTAACACCTCGCTATGAATAATTCTGCTCCCTTCGGGTACATATTTTATTGTTTCCAGGAAGACATAACTTACCGGTAGGACTTCCCGGTTCCTCGCCTGTAACATTCACTTCCTCACGAAGTTACTTTGGTCTTTAGGTAACTTATTTAGTTTATTTTTGCGGTAGTTATATGTGATGGAACGGAGATCAAAAATCAAAATATTTTGTTTCACATACAACCTAGAAGGTCACTTATGGCATATCTGAAGCTAGGTGCGCGGTTCCAATTGGTCGTTTCCTATGGGGTTTTTCATTTATTACGTAAGACAATTATGACCACTTTCTGATTTCCCCCCCCCCCCCCTCCCCCTACGTAAGAAAAGATAAGACTTGGGTGAACACCAAGATTGCAAAAAGTAGCAAAAAAATTAAAATCTTTTAATTTCTGCTTACTTTGGTGATCTTACGTAAGATAAGTCTAGACCCCTCTCACCCCCAAGTAAGAAAAAATAAGACTTGTTTGGACCCCCCCCCCCCCCCTCAAATCGACTTACGTAATACATGAACAGTCCGTATGGAGATGAGCCGCAAGAAACCCCACGTTGCATATCGCAAATCAGAATTGCAAATCGCCTATTTTATGAAACTGTTATGCTCTAATTAGATGGTGCAGGTTTCCCACAGGCCTTTATTCTTTTGCAGACTATTATTTAATTCAAGAAAGCAGTTGATATTCTTGTTTAAAATCGCTTACAAGTAGAATTAGTTCCGCTCTATGAAACGTTCTACATAAAAATAAACTTGTTGTTACATAATGCATGTCTTGAGACTTGAGAGTTTTATCCGGATTTTCAAACAATCTTTGCTCTGGGAATTTCAAACGATGCAGCAATCGACCCGTCGACGAAAATGTCCGCAAGCATTTAAAAAGCTGGTTGTTGTAAAATGTTCTGTAACAGTTCTTAATGGCGCAGATTCCTTTGTTCACAAACTAAACTAAAAAGTTCAGTGCATTTTCTTTCTATTTAATTAAGAAAAGGACAGAAGATAAATATTAGTTTAGTCCTGTCAAATTACTCAGCGCCTGACGTATATTGACGTATTTTTAGCAGCCAGTTTTTTAATGACGTATAAACTGGTCTATGCAGTATCTTAATCTCTGTTCAACAACATTCATTGCGTTATTTACGTTGTTGAGGAAATAAATTTTTCGAACATGTAAAGCAATGGAGTAGCAATATCTTTCAAGCTTATTCAGATTGCGATAGGTAGTGTGTTACGCAATTAGGGTGCAATTAAATAAACAACAGTTTTGTATAAATCAATATCTCGACGAAAGGTATTACTACCCGCGTGTAACTGACGTGGTCCGCTAGGGCCGATGCTTGCCAGGGTCGCGGGTTGTTCGAAAGAGGTACCGTGGCCCTTGGCAACTGAAGGAACACGGGTGGGTTTTAGTCAGTGAAACTCTGACACACCCTCCCGCTCCGTCCAGAGCGGGAGAAGTTATTTGATAATTTCCCACACAAAAAAAAAAAAAAAAATTGAGACCATAAATGTGAGTTCTCATTTACCACACAATTATAAATAAATAAATTATAAATAAAGATTTATTGTTCAACTAAGACACCATGGCAAAGTAACATAATATAAAACACAAGCACAAAGTTTCTTAATCTAGTTAGTGGGTGCCGTACTGCCGTGCGATTCTGTAACCATCTCACCGTGAAAGCTTGGGTGAAGTGAGCGTAGAGTGAGCTGTCATTCGCTAGGGATTAACACTATTAAGTGCTCACTTCATTTATGATTTCACGGTTAGATTTTTACAGAATCGACCGGCAACTCTCCTAGATGGGTTATAAAATAACCTGTGATTAGGAGAAACAGCAGTGCTATTCTGTAAAAATCTCACCGTGAGAGCTTAGGTGAAGTGAGCTCTGTCATTCCGTAATGATAGGTATTGACACTATTAAGTGCTCACTTCACTTATGATTTCACGGTGAGATTTTTACAGGATCGACCGGCAGTTCCGATCCCTGTCATAAATGGTTGACTTATAACAGCACGTGTTACTCGTAAGTATGCACATATATTGTGTATAGTAATCATTACAGCAAGCTACTAAATGAGAGACAAAATTAGGTTATTAAACAAAAAATAAATAACATAGAATCTAAAAAAAAAAATAGCAATTTGGGAAAAAACCAATTTATAAAAATGATCAAAAAATTAAATTAAATTATATGACACCATTAACATAACTCGTCAGTACAACCCGGCGGCTCGTCACTTAGTTTCAAATGCTTGCCCTGCAATTATGGAGCTGATAGTGTGTATACTCCCACGATACCCCTTTTATTAAACATATTCTTCATTTTTGATAGTACAGACGCCAACACATCAAGCTACCGGTAACTGTCAAATTTTCCTAATCAACTTTAAACCTTATGCTTTAGCGATAAAGTTGAAAATATATTAAAGAAATTTGACAGATTGTAATCGCTTGATGTACTGGTTTGTACCTAAGTATGTTATTAAAAAAAAACAGAATGTTATATGACACATTATGTTTTCAAGATACGCTCCCGTACTACATAAATACCACATTTATCTTCACCTTGCACTGACCTCAAGTGCTTATAAACTAGCATTCATGTTAACCATAGTTCAAAGTAAAAACATGTGATAAAGAAGCTATTCCGTGGCGAGTGTCGTCTCTTTGATCTCCAGCCGCCTCGAGCGACTCAGAGCCGCTCACACTCGCGTCACTGAGACGCGGCTGAAACGATACCAAGTGGGAGACACGGGATAACCATAGAAAAAATTGTGTCGCATAACCTAAATAACTTCTTTAAAATCCTTTGAAAAAATGCTCTCTCCTCTAGGGAAATATAATAACACTGAAAACTTCACAAAATTCTGACGTTTAGCCGCATCTTGTTACGCTGAATTGCTAATTCTAACTTAGATAAGAAAAACGTCGAGCAGCATAATGAGGTCGCCGCCTCGCTCCGTATTGAAGCACCAAGGTCAGCTCTCTGCCTTCATGAAAGCTACACCGGAATGACTGTTTCTTTAGGCACTTTCATTTTGTAATTGGATCGAGTCTTTGAAGAACAGTTAAGGTTTACCTTCATAATTTTTAACAGTCAATAGCGTGATATTTTAGATCTATGCCGTGACTATGAATAAAATTGTAAGGTCGCGGGTTGAACCTCAAGCAGGTACTTTACTTTGTAGGTATAACCTATTTAATCACCACTGCTCTCAAAACAGTGAAGGTAAACATCGTGAAGGAACCGGCATGTCATAGACCCAAAATTTCGAAGTCACATAACATCCACCAACCCGCACTGGGCCCTCTTGTTTTATTATGGCCCGCTCCCGCTCACAGAAAGAGGAGACCTGTGTCCCAACAGTGGGAAGCAGCCGACTTTGCTGTAGTAGATCATGCACTTTGTAGGAGAATACAGCTTCTTGTTGTATGTCTACCTATTTTACACTCCCCAGCGTCACCTACATTTCATAGTATCTTAAACACAAGCTACAGAATATTCTCCTTCACCAGTGTACCTACTTAAACGATAAATACTATGCGACCGAAGTCACGAATACCTCGGTTATAAACTTAAGTCTGAAATTCGTGAGAACTTCGTGGGGACTTAACAACTGCTGCATTCAAACAGAATTCTAGTTGTTGTTTCGGAACGTCAACTTCAAATTCAAAGTTGTTCTGCCGTGAAAATTATACATCAACAACTTAACTTCTCTTTGTACCGACTCGTTAATTTAATAAAACGTACAAAGCAACTCTTCAAATAGAATCAAATTGAATACTGTTGTCAAAGTCGCAAATTCCGAAATTTAAATAAATGGCAGGAAGTGTCTGTGAAATTATAAACACCGCTTCTAGAAAGTGTGTAGGTAATGGTAAAACAATGTTACCGTTTCGACCCATAAAATAAAAGCACCATTATCTCCTAATGAAAGCTCTGAAAGCATATAAAAAACAAACGCTCGGGCTTAAGCGAACAATCGTGAATAATTACCAGCTTACATGGTGGGAAAATAACTATTTTATTACTTTATTATTATAGCTTGAACATTATTCTTTGTACAAAAGGGTGTCTCGAGTGTTCCGCACTGCGGTATAGTGGTTAGGATAATTTCTGTCAGAACACGATTTATTACAAGCAGCTACATACAAAACACTAAAGATAATTACGAACTACAGTCTAATCAATGGGATTGTTCACAACAGTAAGGACATAATGTGCAGGCACGAAAGGTATATTGACCACTGCAAATGTGGAGAAAGAAAAGATGATAGCATTCTTTCACTTGAACACAATTTTTTCTCACTGCCGACTTCGAGACTTTGACATATAGTAGTGGTCGTTCGGAGCGTTGCGATAACCATCGATGTTCTCCAATATCAGGCCGATAATGGCTTGACACTTTCCACCTACGGTGTCATCGGTCCAAAATCGGTAAATGGCAGGATCGTGGTCCTTAGGGCTCTTTTCCACGACAACATCCCGTTTTTGCAGGATCCCGTTTAGTAGTGTACGTGTTTAAGTTCACAGAAGCATCCCGTTTGTAGTATCCGGCAAACAGGATGCTTGTGTGAATATATAGAGGGTGACTGGTAATTAGTGACCGATACTTAAACACATGATTCTACTCATGACAACAAACAAGTTTTATAATGAGACAAAAAGTGAAATGACGAAAAAAAATCAGCTGATCCCTACAATTTGACGACTCGTACGAACATAAATGTAGGGAACAGCTGATTTTTTTTTCGCGATTTCGGATTTGGTCCGATAGTAAAAGTTGTTTGTAATGATGAGTAGAAGAATCATGTGTTTAAGTATCGGTCAGTAATTACCAGTCACCCTATATATACAGCGTGTAACGGAAGGGGGGTATCAACCCTGAAGGAGGTGAATGTGCTCATGAAACTCAACAACTTTCCCCAAAGAACATAGGTCGAAATATGAAAAAAAAATTTGGCCGTCCCTTACAAAACTGACTACCAGCTGATTGATTTACTATGGGAGGGCCAAATTTTTTTTTCATATTTCGACCTATGTTCTTTGGGGAAAGTTGTTGAGTTTCATGAGCACATTGACCTCCTTCAGGGTTGATACCCCCCTTCCGTTACACGCTGTATATATATTTAAACTCGCACTAAACGGGATCTTACAAAAAACCGTACCTGCAAAATACGGGGTGTTGCCGTGGGAAAGAGCCCTTACACGGAGGTGCTAAAGCGCACAGGAATTATGGATGTATGCGATTTTGATGAAGATCCAACTGAGATGGTGTGGTCGCATGAATACCATCAGACATATTAGAGCCTTCATATCCTTACAATGATGACGTTCAGCTCTTCCGTACACGGGGCGTGTGGGTTGTCAAAACCAAATTCAGATTTGCAAGTCATTCGACAGCTCACAAAAGGAAAAAAGGACATTAGTCCTCACGCACTACGCGACCACGATCACGGCCAGTGGCCGCAGCATCAAAGTAAACTGTCGTATGTACCTGTGACCAATTTAAACAGGTTTTTTGGTTTTTTGGTGACCAAAATTTAAAGACTAAATTGCAATAGGCAACCCGATTTAGCGAATCCACGTGTTCTGAACTGCTTAGGAACGCCATCTAATGGCCAGTGGCATGCACTAGAAATTAAAACAAGGCCTGCTTTGGGGAATTTCTCCGCTAGATGGCGCTGAACTTGCCACCATTCATCAAAGTGAATAAAGGCGTCTCATCTTTAAAAGCTATATATTAGCTTACTTCATTCGTATTGTTTCCAGTTACTCGCATTGTCATCCATTTTTCACGTACTTCCTGGCATCTGATTGAGCTAAAACTTACCATACCTACTCATAAATAACTTCGGTGACAACCCAAAAATATGTCACAATGGAGCTCTGATGGAGGTCTGAGGTCTGATGATGGAGCCGGCAGGTGGCCATAGGGACTCCTTAATCAAACAAGATAGCACAATCGTATTTAGACTCATTGGCTACCTATGTATTGACAAGTGCTATTTGTGCTATTACGTTAGTGGTGTTCAGGGTCTCATGATGGAGCCGGAAGGTGGCCATAGGAACTATTCAACCCAACAAGACAGCACCATCATGTTTGGACTCGTTAGATATGTATTGACAAATGCTATTACACTAGGTAGTGTCCGGAAACACGTGTCTAGTATTTTTATGTAAAGAATCTATGTACAAAATTTCAAAACTGTATCATGAAAAATCACAAAATTATAAGCTATGTTATTTTACCTGATTGTCCGTACAAAAAGATGGTTACCACTTACCACGCGCCGCCGGCCGACCAGCCATGGCCTACGTTATGCGCAAATGATTGCGGATAATATGTACTTGGTGTGTTGCTTGGTGTCCAACTTGTAACATTTAAAAAAAAAAAATTGGGACAAAATAAAACATGGTGTAATCAGTTACTTATTCTGAACAAACTAAATTCAGGTTTGCAATTTAATAAAAATTGTATAAGCAACGAAAATAAATGAAGACTATAGATAATTCCAGTTTCGAGTACAAGATCACAATGACAAGTAATGTTCCTAAAAGTCCTTTAAACACAAACGACTGCGCAAATAATATTGGTAAGATAAATAAAACGCCTATGAAACGAGTAATAAAATATTTTTTATTAAAACTCAACTAGCATAAATAAAGGAGTTGATAAAAAAAAGCATAGACTAATCGGCAAAGTATAGTACTTATTAACAAATTGTTCGCTATTATACAATCTTGACACACTATACATATAACGAATTCATTATGTACAGTGACTAACATTACACGTTCAAATATAATCCAAAATTTTAATTTTATCGGGAAATCACATGCACAACTGAACGGCAATTCTTATTTTATATTACATAATAGGTGCATTATTAACATTATAAATATCTAAGGCTGGGTCCTCACTTGTAACAAACACGCCAACAACTCTTCCAACAATGTCACCAACATGTTAGGAAGTTTATATTTTCTTTCACGTTTCACGTCGACATCACATTTTGCTACTCGTATTTGACATGTTATATCTTTTGTTGGCGAACATGTTACAAGTGTGGACGCTTTACACGAACACATTCACAATATAATGGACAAATACTTGAACTGTTCAAGCCATCACACACCACCAATTTTAAATGGTCGATAGTTTTCTTCGAACAAACAAGGCTGTTGTATGCCTCATAAAACAGGCTCATGGGGTAAATCAAGCATTTAGGTAATAGTAAATTAATTTTCGATTGCTTGAAATCGATGTGTGTAAAGTTCTTAAAACAAATACATGATAAGGTTATCCTGTAGGTACTTAGACAAACATTAACCGAATTGAAAGCTTATGAAAAACTATATTAGCACCAGTTTAGCAATAACAGAGAATTAACTTCCGGACTCCTAAATCAAGCCATTCCTTTTTTTTTTGTGAAGAGTCTGTAACGTTTTAAATGGTCGTGAATTCAAACTTAGAACAATAATTACACCACAATATCGGCCAGTATGTCGGCAAAACGTATAAAAACTTTTCCATGACACAATCATTATTTTGAAGTGGAAATGCACTGTGGCTTGATTTAAGAGGCCGGGAGTGTTTTTCGCCAGTTTTCTCGCAGTATGAAGATAGAAACGGCCTAGCCAACGAAGTAGATCTTATTGGCCAATTGTGAATTAGTGTGGATATATTAATAGTTAGATGACCCGACAGAGGATGTCCTGTCATACATAGAAAATAGGACGCTCAGTTTTTCCCGAATCAGATAACTTTCCGGAAAACTTTTACAATTTTGCTTTCTATGAAAACCTAATTCGGAGTATTACGAACCTCTTACAACAAAACATAGCCAAATCGGTACAGCCGTTCTCAAGTGACGCGCTTACAAACGAACAGCATTTCATTTTTATTTATATTGATAGACAAAAATGGCGAGAAACAAATTATTTTCTTTAATACTGCAGTTAATTAGCCTGCTTTGTTAATTCAGTAAAAAATGTTTTCTATTGCCGATTTTTATTTTATGCCAGCTGCCTAACAAAATATTGGCGATGGTTTACATACAATGCAATGCAAGTGCATCACGCCAAGTAAATAGCAAATTACATAATTAATTTGAGGTGCAGTTTTGTTGAACAGAATGTAGTCATATCCACAGAGGCTCGCCAGGAGAATCCACGAAACGGACCTTACTGACCGCAAATATCGCCAATTGCTCTTATAATATTAAATAATGATACTTATGAGATGTCAAGTCGATATATTCAGAACTTTAACATTACATTTATAGCTGCTACCGCTAGTCTATTGGAAGTAATATTAGCTATCACAAGGCACTGATATCGTAAATTTTACTCGCGATGATTAACATTGATAGGTACTCGTATTTTCCATATTTTTTTAGGGAAAGTCTAAACTAATTTAATATTTCTAAAGGCTTTACTATCGATGCCAGTTCTGATTTATTTAACCCTTTCCAACCGAGTTAAAGTGATCGTGAGTTTCGACTTTACAAAATTCTGAGCAAAAATGTAAACAACTTTAGCGGATGCAACCGGTGTCGATCTATCATGGCTCTATCTAAGAATGAGACAAAAATAGTTTTGCACTCTGCGCGCACGTTTCGTCCTGCCAGTTCGTTGAAACTCGGATGAGGGATGACTGCATTTTTTAATCCCAGCGCCTCCGTAAATAGACTCACGATCGTGCGACTAGCAAATTATTCCTGAACCTCACGTATGTGAGGGTCTGACTGCTGAAGACCAGCTTGCGGGAGATTTTTTCCAGGACCTCTGAACACTTTCCAAGTGATTACTAAGTTTTTACTGTTCTATCTATGCGAGTTTTTTTTTAATCCCGGTTGCAAAGGGTTAATAGACAGTGCAGTATCAATGCTACAAAACAAGATGGTTTCATTGCTGTTTCTGTTTTCCGGCTGACGAAATTGACAACTGATTTCTTTTTATAAAGTGTCACAGAATTGGCATCGAAAACAAGACCCCGGATGTAACAATTCTATTTGGCATGCAATCGTACTTTTGACTAAATTTGAAATACTGACAAAAACTTGCCGTATTCAATACATTTCTTTCAAAATGAAGCATCGATATTATCAAGTTTAATTTTATACATTTATCATGAAAATACAGCTATCGATACACGACTATATACAATAAGATCCAAAATACATACATTTGTAACAGATGAGGTAAAGGACTGGAAGTAACAGCATGACCACCATAGAAACGGGGTTTGTCGACGGAAGAATATACAAAATAACACAAAGAATCGACAAACTGTCATTTTGTCTATTCTTCTGTATCATGACCACTATAGAAACGGGTTTTGTCGACGGAAGAATAGACAAAATGACAAATAGAATAGACAGTGTCATTTTGTCTATTCTTCCATCGACAAAATCCGTTACTATGGTGGTCATGCTACGCGTGCTGGCCAAGGGAGACATAAAGATGAACAATATAACGATATGCAGTCACGACTAATAGACATCGATTAATATTTATATAGGTATAGCATTTTATTGACATTGAACAGGACATTTTTATTTCGTATATTATGCTATCTATATTTGCTATAATATTATTTATTACTCGGATTATTCACATTTTTTACATGAGCTTTTCATATCTATAAAAGCTATAACATATGATCAAGTTTAAACATCCACGATCTTAGACTATTAACGGTATAACTTACATAGTAGACTACTTACATCTAAGTTATTAATGTTATTACTTGATTTTTAGATAAACTTTAAGCTCAAAAACACGTACAAATGTATTTAGTGCCTCACAAGTTATTTATAATAATTTATACACTATGTATAACGGGTATAGGGACGTTTGATAAGAGTTTGATAACATGTGCCAAATTCGAGGACTCACTTATACTGCATGATTTTTTCACCGTCTCTAAATTTTCACAGGGTGTTCTACCGATAAATATGTACAACTTTCACTATGAAACCAACTCTGAGATCACGAAAAAAAAAATCCGTCGTTTCATACATTTTGGTCAAGTAGGTATTGAGCATTTGTATTAAACAGCTGATTTTGTTTTCGTGATTTCATAGTTGGTCCCACAGTGAAAGTTGCTCATATTCATGAGTAGACCGCCCTGTAAAAATTAGAAGCCTGTAAAAAAGTCATCCAGTATATCCACAATGTTTTAAATATCATGAAATTATTTATATGATGAAGATTGTTTTTTTTTTTTTTTTTCGAGGAAGTACCCTTAATCAACTACTTTTCTTACAGAGGGTTATAAAAAATATCATCCATTCTTAAAATATGGAGTTGTAATTACAACCCATATAGCTTCTTTTTTACGGTCACAATTTCAAAGAAATATATTTCTAACTGTTGGTCACATGTTTTCAAACCGCAGCAGTATATATAATAGTCTCGATATATTACTACAATAAACATTACATTATTATGTTTTATATTTATATCACGTTGAGACGGTGAGTCGCGTGAGGCTGAGATTTCTTAGTCATAACTTTTAGACACTAGTACACACAGTGTGTGATCACAACTTAGTTGATGGCCCTCTCTTAAAGCCTGCAGTACATTACACGAGAAGTTGATTGAAGTCAAGCGAATACAAGAGCGTAGAAGGGCAGTTCGGTGCGCTTCGTGCAACGTCGGCTCGCCACGGGCGACTTCCGTTCATTGTCGGTTTTTGCGCCCAAGTCAAAGGACTCGAAGCCTCCCGTAGCATGAGTATAGTCACGTACGGTCACCAAAAGAGATAAGTAACCAGGGTCGTCAGATATAATTGAAGTTTAGAAGAAACCGATAGATGTTTTGGAATTAAATTTAATTTGATAAAGGAACTGTTTGTTTTCTATTAATTAAATAACTTTTTATTCGAAAACATCCATGGATTTCTTACTAAACTTCAACTTTATCCGACGACCCTGGTTCTTTATCTCCTTTGGTGACTGTACTTCCATTTCGACCAGTACTTCGTCGAAGCAATTTCGCGAGTAGTGTAGTGCAGGTTTGAGATATACTTTAATTGAGTAAAAGATGCAATGAGTAAAAGAGCAATGATGGCTCCGTGGTAACGGCCTTACTAACTAGTTGTAGGTCGTGGGTTCGAACCCAGGAAGGAGTTTTGCTTTGTGTCATTTATTTCATCACCATTGCGTTTAAAAACGGTGAAGGAAAACATGAGGAAACCGGCATGTCCTAGAAGCAAAAATTCGAAGATATATAGGGTGACTGGTAATTAGTGATCGATACTTAAACACATGATTCTACTCATCATTACAAACAACTTTTATTATCGGACCAAATCCGAAATCGCGAAAAAAAATCAGCTGTTCCCTACATTTATTTTCGTACGAGTCGTCAAAATGTAGGGAACAGCTGATTTTTTTTCGCGATTTCGTATTTGTTCCGATAGTAAAAGTTGTTTGTAATGATGAGTAGAATCATGTGTTTAAGTATCGATCACTAATTACCAGTCACCCTATATGTCATCAATCAACCCGCACTGGGCCCGCGTGGTACATTGCAGCCCACTCCCTCTTGAAGAGGGGAACCCCAGCAGTGGGGACATTTTAGGCTGATTATACGCAATACTTTCCACGCATTACAGATACAGTCTCAATTTCATCTAATAATTTTACACTATTAAAGTACATCTTAAAACTTTAATAATAACGCTATTTCAAGAGACATCAACTACAGTTAAACATAACGACAGTAAAGAGATATACAACATTATTTTTAGTATACTGCAAACCTGAATATAGTTTGTTCAGAATAAGCAACTGAGTCGATTCCAATAGTTTTTACACCATGTTATATTTTGTCCCAAAAATATTTTAAAATGGTAACAAGTTGGACACCGAGCGGCACTAAGTACAGACGCCAGCACATCAAGCTACCCGAAACTGTCAAATTTTCCCAATCAAATTTAAATCTAATACTTTAGCGATAAAGTTGAAAATCTATTAAAGAAATTTGACAGATTGTAGTAGCTTGATGTGCTGTACAGACGTACATATCCGCAATCATTTGCGCACAACACAGGTCACAGCCGGTCGGCCGGTGGCGCATGTTAAGTGGTAACCAACTTTTTGTACGGACAATCAGGTAACATAACAAGCTTATAACTTCGTGATTTTTCATGATACAGTTTTGAAATTTTGTATATAGATTCTTTACATAAAAATACTAGACACTTGTTTCGGGTTTGCCATATACTAAAAATAATGTTGTATATGTAAAGATAGAATTACGTAACAATTAAAAAGTAATATTACTTTTATGCATTAGTTTCATTCATATGTGTGTGTGTGTGTGCTCACTCTGCGTTAAGATAATGTTTACATTTAGTAGTTATGACGACAATACATTTCATATTATGAGTTGATGAACGAACAGAATCATACAAGCTGTTGTTATCCGTGCTAATTATTCTAATTTGCATATTGGCGCCGATTCCCTGGTTCACAAACTAAACTAAATTTAAGTTCAGTGCATCTTTTTCATTCTATTTCATTAAGAAAAGGGAGAAGATAAATATTAGTTTAGACCAACCGCGGCAAGCACAGCTTAACCTTGATCGATCGAACCGCGCGGCTGTTATTACTTAGCCACAAGCCCTTCTTAACGACTTCAACTTCAACGTTATAACGTGCAGCCCATACATTTTATGTACGTGGACGTCCACGATGATATCGTCACGTGAGAAATTATAAAACGCACATTGTGTTATGTATTCCAAAATATGGAACTGCATCTCACCGTGAGAACTTAGTGGCCATTCAAATATGACGTAAGCAATAAGGGGGGGGGGGGGGGGGGTCTTTGCCTTAGTTATTTTAATGACATGGGGATGGGGGTCTGGATGGTGATGACGTCAGCAGTATTTATTTCTTTACTTTTTCTGATTTTCTACAAAAGGCAATTTTGGTTTGAAATTTTGAATACAAAGTTAATAATTGCAAAAAATCTGCTTACGTAATACTTGAACGGCCCCTTAGATGAAGTGTTCGTGGAGTGAGCTGTCCTTGGGGATTAAAACTATTGACACTGCTCACTTCAAGCTCACTTCACTTATGATTTCACGGTGAGATTTTTACAGAATCGGCTGACCGAAAGAAAGCATTATCTTATCCACAGTGATTTCTATTATCAATCTTATGTAGGTTACAAAGTATCAGTCCACGAGTTTAAAAACAACGTAGCTTCACATTTTGCACAAATAATTTGATCATTATTGAGTAGTAATTAATTAGTCATAGATTTTGAGACGTTTGAATGGCAATAAAGTCTTATTAGATCTTCATAGTGCAATACACATTAAAAGAAGGAATCTCTATAGGAATCTAGCCAGGGTTAAGATTTTTACAATATGAAGCAAAATCAGTTTCAGATACATGTACACGATACAAGTCGCGATATATGCTCTGAGACGAGCCCTAACTTGGGTAGGTATTTGAGAGGGCCCACAGGTCTACAGATTGGCATCGACGCGCAAACTGAAACCATGAATTCAGCTCATGATTCTAGAGCCCCTAGCGTAGACATTATTCGTATGGAATAGTATTTTTTATTTATATGATGTGTAACATCTTTCCTCTCCCTTTCCTGCTATCTGTGGGAGTAATTTTGTGAAAAGAAACGGAAGTGTGTAACAGGAAGCTGGAGATGCGCGCGCTATTTGATTTGACCAATAAGCGCCCGTGATATAAAATTTTAAATCTCCTAGTGTTAATTAAATAAAATACAATTTTTATTAAAAATAATTATTCTTCGTTACGAAAAATCATTTGAAATAATATCTGAATATTTTTTTTTCAGGATATAGTTTTAATGTTGCTTATTACCAAGGTGAGATGTCAGATGTTACACATCATATGCAACTACTATAAGGCTCGTTTTTTTTTTTTTTTTTTTTAAATATCAGACGATAAATTTCGACAGTGGGTTTCAGAATCATGTACTGAATCCATGGTAACAGCTTGCCATCCTGTATAAAGACAGCTGTTATAGATAAACCCTGGCTAGAACCTATAGACAATAATTACGCGTAATTTTGAAGTCAAGCACGTCACATTAAGAATACAGTAATCTAATATCACTTAGTGGCCTCACGACTGACTCACCGACTGTACTTGAGTGTTCAGTGCGGCCGCGATCAGCGACACGATCGCGCGACGCGACCGCTGTCTTGATCGCCGACGACCGATCGCTGTGACGTCAGCACAGCGCAGGCGCATCGCGTTCATTGTAACCGCGCATACCTGGAACGATTTAATGTCATGATAAGTATATTTGTATTGAATGATAGCGGTTAGTAAATGGGAGGGTTACTTAAAACTACATCAGACCAATTCAAACGAAGCATTTTATTTTTATTTTTTATTTTATTTATTTATTGGTTCACCAACGATTGTTTACACTAGTTAAGGGTACAAAAAGCAAGCAAAAACAGACAAACAATAGTGTACAATCACTTACAGGTAAACTCCGCATTCAAAACGAAAGTTGTACGTACTATAGAGAAAAACATGAAAAAAAAAAAACTACTAATATCTACTTATAAAAAAAAGACAAAAATACAAAAACGAAAAATTAACTGCTAATATCTAAATTGTAACGTAATTTAGATCTTGAAACAGAGAAAAAATAAGAAAAAAAAAACACAAAAAAAGGTAAATCAATTCTTATCTAGGTGTTTCAGTCTTCACTTTCAAACTGTATAGTGAGTCAAAATGCAAGTCGATCAGATCGCTACATTCATTAATTATCTTGCTTAACCTCGCGACAGGGGAACTAGTGCCTAAGACCGTTCGTCTGAGCGGTGGACAGAGTGGCGTAATTGGCTTACGAGGAATTCTTGAAGGCACACGAAATTTAAAAGCATTTAGTATCTGTGGGCAGTCAATTTTATTGGCCATCACTTTGCACACAAACATTGCGTCAATAAGGCGACGGCGCTATTCCAGCAAAATCATTTTAAAAAATTTCAACCGCTTCGTGTATGAACACATCTTTTTTGCTATTCCGCTGGTAAACGCTAGGTGCCATAGAAAGCGTTTTTGGATTCTCTCCAGACGCAACGAATGTGTAGCATAGTGCGGTCGCCAGATGACACTACAATATTCCAATAGGCTTCGAATCAGACTATTGTACAGCATGATTTTAGTTTTAGGACACCTCAACTGTTTGCAGTGTCTCAAAACGAAAACAAGCATTCTAGAAGACTTTTTTATTATGGAATCTATATGTGGGATAAAAGTTAATTTACTATCAAAAGTAACACCGAGGTCTTTTGTTGTGTTTAATTCTGCTATTTTGGTTTCATTTATGTGATAATCTTGACTTACTAAATTATGCTTCCGTGTAAATTTGACATGATAGCATTTACTGGGATTTAACAGCATTGAATTGCGTTCACACCACTCAACAAGCCTATTGAGATCACTCTGCAAAAGGATGACATCATGTTGGGACTTAATAACTTTAACGAATTTCAAGCATTCATGGTTATCATTATCAAACATCAAATACCAGCCGGTAGATTCTGTAAAAATCTCACCGCGAAATCATAAGTGAAGTGAGCTTGAAGTGAGCAGTGTAAATAGTATCAATCCCTAATGACAGCTCTTCAGTCACTTTTCGCGTCTGTCTGTGTCACCGCGTTGTTCTTCTAAACTACGCAACAAATTTTGATGCTGTTTTTTACCATAATTTAAAGAAATGATTCCGAATGGTTTATGCATATGAAACATTAATATTAAACTTAGATATTATAAAGACATCTCGATGTTTTGTTAAGAGTGCGTTTCCACAAAAGCGGAGCTAGGCGAAGCGGAGCAGAGACGTGCAGGAATCGACTAATCACAATGGTTGAAATCCTCATCGCGCCTCGTCTTGTCTGTGATTGGACGATTCCTACACGTCTCCGCTCCGCTCCGCCCAGCTCCGCTTCAGTGGAAAAGCACCCTTATAGGTAATACGGGCTGGTGTCCGCAACACCACGTCAATGCGCATATTTTGCGTACGTCAGGTCACTAGTATTGTATAATAATATAGTATTCTTCTAGCCCCCACATTTATCATACTGATTAGCCGTCAATGCAATCGAAACGGAATAAATGTGTCGAAAACGTAAGTTATGTAATTGTTGATAAGAGGCAATAAGGAAAACGTTGATAATCTAATGTGACAAAATAATATCGATGAGATTATTTTGATTGCTTCCGTAATTGATATTGATAGTAATGAGAGAGCAAAATGTATGAAAGATAAGGGAGTGAATGGTAGCGTGATGGTTGACAGGGGAGAAAGGAAAAAGAAAACGTGTTGCGCCGACCCCAAGTAAGGGCTCTTTCCCACGGCAAGATCCCATTTTTTGCAGGTATGGTTTTTTGCAGGATCCCGTTTAGTAGTGTACGTGTTTAAATATACATATTCACACAAGCATCCTGTTTGCAGTATCCGGAACACAGGATGCCTGGGCCAAGGGCGGGAAGATGATGATGATGAATGGGCGAGGAAACTATTTAATAATAATCAATTTAATTCAGGCAAGACCCATATTACATAAAACATAAAATATCACAATATCACTGTTACAAAATAAATTATTTAATGAATATAAATTAAAAAGGTCACAGATAAAAATTTTAATTAAAATGCAATGTCAATGCAATTAAAATAAACGAATATTAAAAGATAAAAAGATCCAAATTGTCACGGTCACAGAATTCAAAATTAAATCAAATGAAATAAATAAAATAAAAAAACTAAATCATATTTAAAAAAAAAAAAAAACAATCAATACAGTCACAATGCCAATCACCTTAGTCTAAATTTAGGTTAATTAATGGTTGACCACGGTGAAGGTGGAATCAGGATCTGCCTGCAAATAGTGACCAGATAGTGGCCAGGAAACGCAGATAGAGAGATTGAGATGAATGAAGGGTACGCATTTAAGTTACACCTTGTATACAACGTGTAACGTTAAATGCGCAAAACCTGAAAATAGTTTGATCAGAATAACGAGCAGAATTCATTGAACCACTTTTTTAGGTCACATTTTTCAAAAAAATCTTCATTAAAAACGTTGCCGTGTCTATTTATTAATAGGTCAAGCAAGCCAATGTCAGCGCGGCGCAGCGACCCGGTGACGAGTCCTCCCTCGGTAAAGCGTCGTCGCAGACGCAAGAAACGATCAGAATGGCCATTAAACTAAAACAGCACATTAAACCTTTATAATTTATTTAATGACTTATTTTCTCTCTGAAATAGGTCAATTGAATTAAAGATCAGTTGGGGTGTCTGAGGTTTTGCGCATTTAACGTTACACGTTGTAGATAGATACTAATAATTTAACTGATGAGATTGTTTGAACGCCCGAATCTGTGGAACTACGAATTTGAAAAAATCTTTTCGCATTTAATAGTTTAATTCTTGGGGAATGCTATAGGCAAACTACGCAAACTACGCAAACACGCCACGCCACGCCACACCACGCTACGCTAACTACGTATGGACTACTTAGGTCTGAAATAGATATTTTATTTATTTATTTTATTTATAGGTTATTTAACATCACGCCAGGACCCTTAGGAGCCGAGCAAAAAGAAAAAAAAGTCAGAAAGAACGCAAAGCTAAAACGAAGAAGCAGCGCGGGCAGGCGATGGATGGCGTGGGTCGGGGAAACAAGAAAGGGAAATGCCCATTTGATAAAGAGGTTTTGGCCAAGTGACGCCCACGAAAGAAACAAATTATAGGCGTTAGGGTTCAAAACATAGATAAAGAAACAAACACTATTTTTTACATAGAACTCGGTTGGACTTTTATAAATCATGTATAAAAATTCAAAGTTAAATAAAAAAAAACAACCGACTTCCAAAAAAACACTACAAAGTGAAAAATAATTTTAATTTTGGAAGTCGGTGTCGTTGGTTCTGCATTTTGGTTTTTTGACACCGACTTCCGAAATTAAAATTATTTTTCACTTTGTAGTGTTTTTTTGGAAGTCGGTTGTTTTTTTTTATATAAAATTTTTTATTTTTCACTTTTTAGTTATATCTACCCCAATCAAATTCATATAAACACTACTTGCTATGTAAATATCAGTGACAGAAAGCTGCATCTGCGTTTATAGGGTACAGACGTGATGTTATGTTGTGCGATTGCGTAAACAATGCATACATATGCGATAGCAGCAATCGCGGTTGTTTTACTGGTATTGATTATTATTATAATAAAAAAAAAATATAACCTTTGTAGTGAGTACAGGCGTGATATTATGTTGTGTGATGGTGTAAACAATGCTTAGATATGCTATAGCAACAATCGCGGTTAATCTGCTGTTATTTATTGAAGAGTTCCCCCGATTTCTACAAGATCCCATCATCAGATATTGAAATGGTGACAATGGGACCACACGGGAAGCACCAGCTTTCAAATAAAAAAAGAATCATGAAAATCGGTTCACCCAGTCGGTTATAATGAGGTAACAAACATAAAAAAAAAAAAAAAAAATACAGTCGAATTGATAACCTCCTCCTTTTTTTGAAGTCGGTTAAAAAGACATACTTACAGGTTTGTGAGTTTTATTCGTTCTCATTTAAATAAATGACAAGCAATTCATCTAGGAATTAGGCTGGGGGATCAATATTTGATTTAAACCTTGCCCAGCCCCAGAAACACACAATTGTCATCACGTGGGCACAACACCTTACTGTCCTCCGACCAGATATACAATTGCAAGAATATTGTCGTATTGCTTCTAATCCTGTTTCGTCATTCTTAACAATTATACAAGTTGTAACCACATCGTAATCAAAGTCGTCGGAATATCAAATAGAAAAACTTAGTAAATGAAAATCACAAGTCGCAAGAACACAGCACCAAACTAAATGTGAAATGTCAATGTCAATCTGTTGTCAATTACGATTATTATTGACGTAGGGGTGAGGTTATAAGATCGATTTATCGAAAAATCGATATAAAAAAAACTGGAAACACGGAATAGGTTAAATAGATCGTATCTATTTATAAGGCCAAATATGTATAGACATTTTTTTGCCTCTAAAGAAAATAACAAAAGCGAAACAATACGTAATAAAAGTTGATTTTACAAAAATCGATTTTTGGTACGTAACCCGTTTTAGTGTCTCGATTTTTTTCCGTATAAGTATACTTTGACAGGACCAACGACCGGAAGTGTTAAATAAGGCAATAAACGATTGAGTTTCTTGATTAAATCAGCTTTTAGTTCCGGAGATTTCATGACATATAAGTAATAGCAATATTTTAGTTACTAAATGGGCATTTTTTTTACATTTATCACATTGCTGGGCAAAACATGGCCAAGAATGGGCGTTTCCCTTTACGCGAAGTCGCGGGCAGAAAGAAGCTAGTTCATAAATACAAGAGGCCTACCGATGTTAAAATTGCCTCATAAAACATGTAACTCGCGAACTAATCGTAATTCAAGTGGGCGCGGGTTACAGTTCAATAACACTGTTATCAGTGACAAATCATTATATATCATTGCTACTATAAACTCACTGATAGAACGACCGTGGGCACAATATCGTGCGGCGTTACTCTATGACAATTAAAAGCGTAGTAATGGCTATTTTATGTGAGTTAGATTGTGTATGGATAAATATATAGTATTCGTCATGATAATAACACTTTTGGAAATGTGGTCAGTGGCCTTCGAATTGGTTCGTTGTAAAATACTTTATGCATAAGAGGCAATGGACAAGACAAGCAAGCCCACGACCGAAAACTATGGCAGGGTCTGGGAGAGGTCTCTGTTGGAACGTAAATCTTATTACCGACTTCCAATATAACGTAAAAAATATTTTGTAAAATAAAATAGCATTTATTTTACAAAATATTTTTTTATTTTCAAAGGACATCGTTCATTTCATACCTAAAAAATAAAGTGCTGTACCGGCCAGAAAAAGAAAGTACTGCTGTCTTATGGGAAATTACTTCTTAAGCATTTTTTCACTATCAAACGAAAATCTACCATTTACCCCCTGGCTGCTATTTGAGATAGAAAATGCCAAAAATCAATATTTTATTTTAATAACAAGTTTATAGCTAAAACATGTTCAGGGTGTTAAATTAAATTATAAGTTAGTATTTTTTTTAATGTTATGCTTACAACACTTGTTATTAAAATATGATTTTTGTCATTTTCAATGTCAAATAGCAGACGGCTGGTTAATTTTAGACTTTCGCTGTGATATTAAAAAATGCTCAAGATGTTATTTCCCATAAGAAAATAGTACTTTAATTTTTAGGTACAAAATGTTCGACACTTTAATGGTGTCCTTTTTAAATGAACAACTTTCTTTAAAAAAAAAAGCACTAAAATTCATCTAGAGTTGTTCACATCGAATTATGTACTGGGATGTACTTTGGTGACGATATTTTACTTAAGTGACAAATAGATTAACAAACAGCTTCTAATATTTCAGAAGTAGATATTATTTCGTCTTTAATTAAATAATTAATTAAGAACATTCCAGCAGTCACGTGGCAAAATTGAATCATCTGAGTTTAGTAAGAGATTGCCAGTGTTAATAATATTTATTAATAGTAGTTGCTGGTCTGAGGGGCCCGTAGCTAAATAATAACAGCCGCACAGGTCCATCGATCAGGTTAAGCTACACTTGCCGCGGTCGGTCTGTGGATGGGTGACCCCTCCGTGCCTCGGAAAGCACGTTAAGCCGTTGGTCCCGGCTGTCATTCGTAGATCTTTGACAGTCGTTACGGGTAGTCAGAAGCCCGATAGTCTGACAACCAGTCTTACCAAGGGGTATCGTATTACCCAGTAACTGGGTTGTGGAGGTCAGATAGGCAATCGCTCCATGTAAAATACTGGTACTCAGCTGCATCAGGTGAGACTGGAAGTCGACCCCAACATAGTTGGGAAAAGGCTAGGCAGATGATGATGAATAGTAGTTGCTGGTCTCAGTTTAGATGCACCAAGTTTTCAAGACAATCTATTTTGTTTTGTTCATTGATAAACTTTACACATGTTACACTTCACTACCCACGACCATCATCTACGGGGTAACACGATACCCATTTTTGACGTTCACAAGTGCCTCGTATGTGTCTATTTGAAATAAATGCTTTGACTTGACTTAACCCTTGGCAAGACTGTTGTCAGACTTTCGGACTTGTGCTGACTATCCGCAACGACTATCAAAGATCTACGAATAGCAGCCCGGACTAACGGCTTAGTGTGCTTTCTGAGGCATGGGGGTCAGTATGTAATAGATGGCCACCCATCCATGGATCAACCTCGGCAAGCGCTGCTTAACCTTAAAGATCTACTCGTGCTGCTTTTATTATTTAACCACGAGCCCCTCCTACTTCACTACCTACACTATATCACACTAGCTGCGCCCCGCGGTTTCACCCGCATAAGTCTCGATCCCGTAGGAATATCGGGATAAAAAGTATTCTATGTGTTAATCCTGGTTATAAACTATCTGTGTGCCAAATTTTATCAAAATTGGTCCAGCCGTTTGAGCGTGAAGAAGTAACAAACATAGAAACACACACACACTCACAGACTGTCACCTTTATAATATTGGTGTGATTTTCTCTTAAAATGATGGGATACTTGGGCTTGGCAAATACATGTCAGTACATGGAAGTACCTATCACAAAAGAGACTCAATTAGAACAGAATTGAACGGAGAGCTCTAAATAATAAATAATAAATCCCTGGACATTTCACACAGCACCATTTGTCCCAAGCTAAGCAACCTAATGCTTGTGTTATGGTAACAAGATGGCTGATAAACTACTTATATACAATTTTTTTTTTTTTTTTTTTGTAAATACATACATATTATAGATAGCTCTAAACATTAACATTAAAATAAGAAGTATGGCAGAACTAATTTAATTATTTCTGAATAAAGTAAACATAAACCATTTTTCTTCAAACCAAGACTGTTCTATTTGCACATTATGAGATTGGCACACACTCCGACCGGATCTGAACCATCAAAATATGCATTACCGATCTAGAACTTATATAGTAATACTAGCTGTGAATATCGCTGGGTCATTTTTAATTGTATAGTTATCTGTTAATGTTAATAATCTATCGCTACTTACTTCATATTTTTTTCATATATACTAAACATTTTTACTAATGATAAAAGTACCCAAAGTTACTCCTTATTACATCAGCTACCTGCCAATAAAAGTCCCGTCAAAATCGGTCCAGCCATTTCAGAGATTAGCCGGAACAAACAGACAAACAGACAAAAATTGTAAAAAATGTTATTTTGGTGTATGTACCATATTCATATGCATGTAGTAAAAAACGGTTATTTCAATATTACAAAAGACACTCCAATTTTATTTATATGAATAGATGAGAGTAAGCCGCGATGACGTCAAAGACTTTAACATTGCAATAAAAACAAGCTCCCGGACTATCCTATATACGTGTTAACACTTAGCACATCATTGGAACATAAAACTGATGAGCAGCGAATGAACGATGTCAATGGAAACATTATATTTTCTGTTACTTTTCTGAGTCAGCTGTTATTTTGAGAGGGACAAGAATTCGCCAGTGCGTTGTTTGCAATACAATTTTGAATCAAAATCCGTCAAAATCAACGCATTATAGAAGCCAGTTGTAACTGATCTTACTACTGCTGAATATTCGTGAGAACAATGACATAATCATCACACTGTGAGTTTTGTTGGATATCGAAAAGGATGCTGTTGAACATTATCAGCATACAGCAGTCCACCGCTGGACATAGGCATTCTAATTGCACGCCATTCAGCTCGAATCTTGGCAACTGTCGTCCAGCTGCTAGCACCCACCCTGCGAAGACCTTCGCAGGGTAGAACATTGATATATGTATGGTGCGCATAATGTAATTACATTGGTTTTTATGTCATCTACTCCTGCTGCGTTTGTGTTATTAAGATGTTTAATTGTTCGAAATATTTCCATCGCATCAGTAGGTTTAAGGAATATTTTATGTTCGTTATTAGTATCGATAGTTTTGTTTATCTCGTCTATGTTACATTTAAAATTCTTGGTATTTGTCAGTTGTATATAAAACTCATTAAATTTGTCAGTTATCTCCTTAGGGTCTTCATATGTCCCATTACTGTTGATTATTCTGTGAATTTGTGTTATCGTACTAATGTCACCAATGTTTTCATTAATCACTGCCCATGAGGCTTTACATTTATTTTTATTAGTGTCAATATACTTTGTAGTTGTCTAGTTTTATATATGTACTTTTTTAGTATGTAGCTGTATGATTTATATTGTTTATTTGACTTTTTTCTGTTTGTTTTACTGTGTTGTTGGGTAAGATATAGATACCGTTTTCTTATACAGGATCTCCTTATGCCCTTCATCAAACATTCCCTTTCCACCTGATGTTAGGGATTGACACTATTGACATCTCTCTTCACTTCAAGTTTTCACGTTGAGATTTTTACAGATAGATTGGCGGGTGTCTACCTAACTTCTTGACAATACACACCTGCGCTGCTTCGGCCGCTACAACTGGAACAGGTCGTCGTGCGCCCTCTCCAGCCGTCTGAGCGAGGTGTCGACGCGCCGCCCCTGAGTTAGCCCGCCCGGCGGCGGCGGCAGAGGGGGCGGGATCACCTCGTTGTACGACGTGGACGCGCCCATGGACGCCGACTGCCGGAGCCGCGCCATCGGCCGATGCCGGACGAAACCGTCCTCCAGGTCTTTTACGAATCTGGAAATGTTCAATGAGTATGGATAAGTTATAAGCACAAGCTAGGTGGGACAGTAATGTTCGTTTAGTATTGCCTGATTAGGCTACAGATTTTTTTTAATTTTTAACGATATCGCTAATCCAATGCTGCATATGTTCGAAAATTTGTCTGCTCAACAACGTTAATAACGCAATGAATGTTGTAGAACTGTCAAAATAAAAGCCATTGCCACTGTTCGTGTGTTATGCAAAATTTACCCCACAGATGGATGGTTTCTCCGTGTATAACGAATACTGAAATAAATTAGCATCTAGTTAGGCTAGCAAGGTCTATCTCAACCAACTTTTGAAGTAAATATGCAAATGTTTTAAAAGCAAACCAATAAATATGTGGAAGTTCTTATCAAAATACTGGTAATATTAACTATTTTCCAAACCTGTCTTTGGGAAAAAGGAACTGCGTCTCTATTCTTGGTTTTATCAACCGAAAACAACCTTGGACCTTTGTCTTAATAAAGCAATGTTTATCATTAGAGAACTCAAGATAACGGATGTTATATTTAAAGAGAATGAGACAATGAGACAGCATCCACACGTCGTATTTACTCTGCTTATTTTCCAAGAATACTGAAATAAAGTATCGCAGCTGAAATACTCGGTTGTATTACGCTTTATCCCAAACTTAGCCGTCATGAACGTTCTAATTACGCATGCAGTTAAAAGAAGAAATTATTTTTCTGAAAATCGTCAGCCACGAGAAAACAGGAATTCGGAAATGACGTGCTGTCGGTAGCCGCAGTCATAACCCAGTATTTGTTATAAACGGATACTGGCAGCAAGCCAGGGCAAGGCTACGCGATAAATCGGAGAACACCCTGAATCGACACTTGACTTACGTATTCACATAGACATTTCTTGAAACGGGAATCGAAAACTCTTATCGGCTTCGCACTGTCCGTGTAAAGGTTTTATCTAAGACTACTTTAATTTAGTGTTCTGTGTCTTGTAATGTTAATTACTTTGCATACCTTGTGTTGTATTCAGTCATGTATTTTCTAACTGAACAGACAGCTGTGCTGCTGAGGAGTTTGTTGCGCCACTTCTGCTTCCCAGCGAAAGCATTAGGAAGTGTTGAAGGGCGGGGCGTTTTGGGGGACTGTCTTTTGTAATTTTGACGTTCGAAAAGTGCTGATTCTCAGACTAGTTTGAATAAATGACTTTTGATTTTGATTTTGACACTACTCGCGTTGCACTCGTGTTATGCTCACGTTCACATGGTCCATCATAGAAAGATAAGAAGTATACAGGGTGGTAGGGATATCTACGTGCAAACTGAAACCATGAATTCAGCCCATGATTACCCCATAACGTAGAAATGTTTCGTCGGCTATTAAAAAAAACCGATCAAGTGCGAGTCGGACTCGCGCACCGAGGGTTCCGTACAAATTTGTAGGTACGTAACTACAAATTTACGGTTTTCCCAATTTTTCCTTTATCTGTGCTATAAGACGTTGCTTCGTACCAAATTTCAAGATTCTGAGTTCACGGGAAGTACCCTGTAGGTTTCGATTCCCTTCTGAGTGTCGAAAATTTGCGGAAATTTGCGGCATAAACGGCTGTATCTTTTGATTGCGTTGGCTTAGAAGTTTAACTTTTTCACAGCTCTGAGGGACAGTAGACCTGAGTATTTGATATAAATTCCAGTTTGATACCTGCACGCGTTCCTGAGAAAAAGGGTCTTGACAGACAGACAGACAGACGGACGGACAACAAAGTGATCCTATAAGGGTTCCTTTTTTTTCTTTCGAGGTACGGAACCCGAAAAACAGCTGTTTCACAGAAAAGTGCAATACCGACGCGGTCAAATGTATGGCGTCTCATAGCTGATTTCGTTTTTTAACAACCGACAAAAATTTTCAACTCAGGGGTGTTCAGAATCATATACTGAATCCAAGGTAACAGGATGCGCGTCAATATCCCTGGCATTCTGTAAATTGCGGTGTATTCATTAGAACGAGAGGAGCAGTGGGAACATACTACGAATTGTTCGTTTTTCCTCTAAAAATTACAAAAGATCTAATAATTGACTGTTTGGTTTACATTGTTCAAAAAAGGATAAATATTTATGTTTGTATCTTTCCTCAACCCTGAATTAGAAACTTCTATCATAAAACAGAGAGCAGTGGTGGCCCAGTGGTAACAGCCGCGATTACGAGTTGTAGGTCATAGGTTCGAACCCAGAGAGGCTCTTTACTTTGTATAAATTATTTCATCACCACTGCTCTCTAAACGGTGAAGGAAAACATCGTTAGGAAACCGGCATGTCCTAGAACCAAAAATTCGAAGACATGTGACATCTACCAACCCGCACTGGGCCCGCGTGGTTGATTACGGCCCACTCCCTCTCACAGAGAGGAGGGCTGTGTCCCAGCAGTGGGAACATTATAAGCTGATTATTTATTATAAAACAAAGTAGATTAATTTCAAATTATTTTCCCTGTTCACCTGAAACCACAAGCATTAGACGCAACAACACGTTGCCAAGGCATAATAATCTTTATTTTAAAGGAATTCCGGTTATTAAAGATCTTTTAAAGCCTCATCCCGTCGTCGATATACCACGCGCATGATCACGAAGTTCCGGTCGCGGGATCAGCAGTAAACTAACCCACACACAAAGAATCTTATTTTTAGAACACTCGGCGGAATAAACTCGACTGCACAATTGACACCTACGACTTCCGATTGCAACCCCAAGGCAAACTAACTTCTATTAGTGCAGCGAAAGGTTTGGTTTGCAATGGCGTATTTGGTGCGAATTTGAAGGGCACGGCTGTTGGTGTTGGTGTCTTTTTTGTACTTATTTGTGCATTGACAGAGCAATTTTAATATATGTGAGCAATAGTATTTTTTTATGTAAATCATGTCCATGTAAAACGATTTGCAATTTTACTTAATGTAGATTTCACAAGTTTGGGTGACAACTGACAATAGAGTAATACAGGGTTATTTGTAAAACACCAAAAACCTCTTAAGAGGTCATTGTACTCATCATTATGAACAACTTTTACTATGGGACCAAACCTGAAATCGCGAAAAAAAAATCAGCTGTTCCCTACATTTACGTTCGTACGAGTCGTCAAAATGTAGGGAACAGCTGATTTTTTTTTCGCGATTTCAGATTTGGTCCCATAGTAAAAGTTGTTCATAATGATGAGTACAATGACCTCTTAAGAGGTTTTTGGTGTTTTACAAATTACCCTGTATACTTACTAGCTGCGCCCCGCGGTTTCATCCGCATAAGTGTCGATCCCGTGGGAATATCGGCATAAAAAGTATCCTATGTGTTACACCCGGTTATAAACTATCTGTGTACCAAATTTCATCCAAATCCATTCAGCCGTTTGAGCGTGAAGAAGTAACAAACATACAAACACACACTCACAAACTTTCGCCTTTATAATATTATATAGTGTGATGCAACATGTTCAAGGTTCTATGGGAACCACCAAGCAATTTGTAATCAAAATAATTGTGTGAACTATCTATACTTTACTCTCTCTCTTTTATCTCTTTCTATTCTATACTTTTTCTTCTTTTCTTTTTCTTTTTTTTCTAATCTTTTTATTTTGAATGGTGATCATAATAAGAAGTACTTAACTCCTTTCAGGGTCTCCACTATCAGGTGGCAGTTCTTTGGGTTTCTTGGACCTACTTGCGCGTTCATAAGTTATCCTAAATAACTCGAAGTTAGTAAGTACACTAAAGTCTGGATTAAGTTATGTCAAAATAAAGTGGCAAGTGGGAACCAAGAAACCCCAATTATTATATTTATATTTATTATGCTTTATAATAAACAAATTATATCGCAGTCCATTTTAATAGACAGTAGGTATACCGACCTTGACATTGTCACGTTTAAGGCTGCCGCAGACAATCGGGAAGAGACGGTGCGACGCGATTCTATTAGAACAATTTCCATGAATGTTTTAAAGAAATTGTTCCACTAGAGTCGCGTCGCGCTGTCGCGTTGCGCCTGTCTGCGGGAGCCTTTGATCGAGATAAGACATTCATTAATAGGTTTTTAATTAACTCCTCTCCATTACAGGCTGAATAAAGCCACAGAATTAATAATATAAATGACGTCTTTGATAAATTACCGAGTCTTTTGTCACCGTCTCTGACATTTCCACCCACCGCTGCCGACGCGGAGAAGCGAAGCGGACAATCTGCATAATAACATCTGCACGAACGATTTTATCAATCGATAAGATCACACGATCTCACGGCTATCGTGAATAATAATACAACAGACACTGGCGCCGAATCCCTTGTTTACAAACTAAACTAAATTTAAGTTCAGTGCATCTTTTTCTTTCTATTTCATTAAGAAAAGGACAGAAGATGAATATTAGTTTAGTCCTGTCAAATTATTCCAGCGCGTGATGTTAATGGACGTATTTTTAGTAGCCAATTTTTTAATCACGTCTAAACTTGTCTATGAAGATCTTAATTTGACAGGAATAAACTAATTTCTATCTTCTGTCCTTTTCTTAATGAAATAGAAAGAAAAGGATGCACTGAACTAAAATTTAGTTTAGTTTTCGAACAAGGGATCGGCACCAGTATCTGCATATTTCAATAACATGTACCAAAATGATCATTCAAGGCTATAAAATCTCGCTGTCAAATTCCCAAGAAGTTACTTATATTTCTTTATGTGATTGATTGGCAAACAGCCAGACGACCGACCTGACGCAGCGGGGTTACCGGCGCCTGTTGACACCTGCTACTCCAAAGGGTTTCCCAAAATTTTCAGGGACAAAGTTAAAACGTCTATTCTGCCTGTAATTTCACCTATACAAAAAAAAAAAAAAAACAAGAAAATACAAAAAAGTTTATTGCAGTAACATGTACAACTTTTACAGTAAATCTGACATAGAGACCTCCTTTTAAGTAAAGATATACCTGTGCTAGGAGGCCCCGCTCTTCAATGACAAATTATAAAATGGTAAAAGTGGTGTACCAAACCATAATAGAATTCAAACAAAAGAGGAACAAAAAAAAAAAAAAAATATGTAGTAAAAAAAAACTAAAGAAATAATAATAATAAAATAAAATAGTGTGTGTGACTGCCTTTTAAACAGACAGCAAATCTTGTTGGCGGAAAATATAAGAATGTTAGATCCCGGTTTACATACAGACGCCAGCACATCAAGCTACTACAATCTGTCAGATTTCTTTAATAGATTTTCAACTTTATAGCTAAAGCATAAGGTTCAAAGTTGATTGGGAAAAACTGACAATTTCGGGTAGCTTGGTGTGCTGGCGTCTGTACATACATACTAGTACTCGTATATACATAAACTCCCGACTTCTTCCCATGAGGGTAGGCAGAAACTACAGAACGGCATCTGCTACGAACCTTACATACTCCTTTTGCCACATTTACGTTCATAAATATGGTCATACACGCACGCCGGTTGCGAGTACTACGCACCTGAAGTTTCTGAAGAACATCACCAATAAAGTCACTAAGTATATGTGCTCCAAGGGCGTCCCCTCCCGGCGTTATCAAGTCCTTTATAAGGAGATTAAACAGTTTAACTCTTCAGGGAAACCAACCTCGAACTATAAACACTAATTACGAATAGAACGTAAACAATCACTCATCAAACAGCGATTTGACCTTAACGGTGACGTAACTCGAAGGGGTAGACATTTCATAGACAAAGTAGTACTTCCGTACACTCACATTTCGCTGAAAGCAGCATTAGGTAACAATGTTACGGAGGCAAGTTCACAATTTATCGGGCACTGTTCCAACCCTGAACTAAAGTAATTGTGAAAGGAAAATGCTTTCCTAAGAATTGGAATCGAAAACTAGATATTGGAAAGTGGAACAGTATTATTCGTATCTGCAATAGTCTGCATGAGCTGCACTGCTAAGCTTATTTCTTGGTTAAACATTTATCCAGTCAAAGCGACTTGGTAGCGGCAGTCGCTCCATGTAACAAAACTAATATTTGTCTTGTCCTTTTCTTAATGAAATAAAGAAAAAGATGCACTTAACTTAAATTTCGTTTAGATTGTGAACAAGAGAATCGGGGCCAATATCGGTCAGCGGCCTAACATGTAACAGTCAACATGAGTGTTATGAAAATATTTGCTCACCAAACTGCTTGGTCGTTATCCTAATCTGTTCAGCAATGTTTCAGGCGCTGCGGCCCGTTAAATATGACCACGAGACGAGTTTTATTATGTTTACTTGTGCTGAAATAAAGTTTTACTACATTTGAATGAAGGTCAAAGCCTTTGTATGTTGGTTAGATCGCCTACAACTCGAGAGCTTTTTTAAATTCACAGAGATCTTACAGCTGGTTTTTGAATCCCGGGAATGGTCAAATTAACGTAACATCACGATTGTTATCACCGATGGGTGAGGCGGATGTGTACAGACGCCAGCACATCAAGCTGCTACTACTACTAATAGATTTCAACTTTATCTCTCAGGCATAACGTTCAAAGTTGATTGGGAAAATTTGATAATTTCGGGTAGCTTGCGGCTTGCTTGCGGGTACATATAATGATATCCGTAGGGGACCAATAAATCTGTTGTCAAAAAGATCTGTTAATATTTTATGGGGTAATTGAGTTTTTTCCTCGTCTCTTGAACTATGTATAACCAATTTTAAAAGTTATGACAGCAGAAGCCCTAAGTGCTAATACACACGAGCGACACGCGTCAACAGCAGAGGCAACTGCAGCCGTCGACATGTGCCGACGGCTGTCGTCAACGCGTGTCGGCGGCAGCCGTCGACAACATGCCGCTCGTGTATTTGAGCACCGTACTCATACTTACACGAGCGACACGCGTCAACGCCAAAAGCAACTCTGCCGTCGAAGAGCGCTGACGTCTGCGGTCGACTACATGCCGCTAGTATATTTGAGCACCGTACTCATCTTACACGAGCGACACGCGTCAACGCCAAAAGCAACTCTGCCGTCGAAGAGCGCTGACGGCTGCCGTCGACTACATGCCGCTCGTGTATTTGAGCACCGTACTCATACACGAGCGACACGCGTCAACGCCAAAAGCAACTCTGCCGTCGAAGAGCGCTGACGGCTGCCGTCGACTACATGCCGCTCGTGTATTTGAGCACCGTACTCATACACGAGCGACACACGTCAACGGCAGAAGCAACTCTGCCGTCGACGAGCGCTGACGGCTGCCGTAGACAACATGCCGCTCGTGTATTTGAGCACCGTACTCATACACGAGCGACACGCGTCAACGGCAGAAGCAACTCTGCCGTCGACGAGCGCTGACGGCTGCCGTAGACAACATGCCGCTCGTGTATTTGAGCACCGTACTCATACACGAGCGACACGCGTCAACGGCAGAAGCAACTCTGCCGTCGACGAGCGCTGACGGCTGCCGTCGACAACATGCCGCTCGTGTATTTGAGCACCGTACTCATACACGAGCGACACGCGTCAACGGCAGAAGCAACTCTGCCGTCGACGAGCGCTGACGGCTGCCGTCGACAACATGCCGCTCGTGTATTTGAGCACTAAAGATTAGCCTTTTCTGTGTCGTGTTCGTGGCCTATAGCTGACATTCAGAGCACCTATGAATGTCAGTCACATTAAATAGTCTCACTCAAGCCGACGAATTACGATAGCCTGTCTACTGTCTAGTCATCAATCGATATTGTTTGTTTATCTAGTTTCACGAGACTCCAAGAACTATACAGCGACTGAATCTATTCGAATCCCTTTTTAGATCCTAGCTTTAACTTTAGGGCCTTAAGGCGAGGAGAGTTCATCATCAGGTTGTATGTTGATCTAAATATGACTCCTGGCCGTAACAAAAACGTATTTATAGAATTATAATAATAAAAATCATTAATACAACTCTCTAAGACTTTGGTTCATATTACCCTATTGAATGACTATTTCACGAAATCATGACATTTGATGCCCATCAAATAGAATTCTAACTCAAGGAGTTGTATTGCTGATTCTAATGATCTTATAGTTCTGTAAAATCATTTTTGTTACGGTCGCGCGCGAATCATATTACAACATACCTACAAGCTGACACTGAGCTGTGGGGTAATTGCTTAACACTATCGGTAGCAATGGGTTTCATTTTGACAGTTCAGCAACATTCATTGCGTTATTTACGTTGTTGAGTAGACATTTTTTGAACAAATGAAGAAATGGATTAGCAATATCCTTCAAAATGATTCAGATGGAAATTGATAGTGTGATACGCAATTCATCATCTGCCTAGCCTTTGCTCAACTATGTTGGGGTCGGCTTCCAGTCTAACCGGATGCAGCTGAATACCAGTATTTTACATGGAGCGACTGCCTATCTGACCTCCTCAACCCAGTTACTGGGTAATACAATACGCCTTGGTAAGACTGGTTGTCAGACTTTCGGGCTACTGACGACCCGTAACGACTGTCAAAGATCCAGTGTGTTACACAATTAGGGTGCTGCAAATTGCAAAAAACGTAAGAAAATTTGAGTTTTGCGGACTAACTTAGGGCATCCCCTTAATTGCACAACTCTTAATTGTCCAACCTTGGAGCTAGTTTTAACATGTTTGCAAGTAGGTACGTAGATTAATTGTGTCTTTAATTACAGTAGACATGAGCTCTTTGGAAATTAGTCAGTTTATCTTCGTTTTCAAGATCTTATTATTGACATAATTTGCAGTTGAAATTACTAAGATCAGGCTATGTTTGTAAATAAATCATAATGTATTTACCTTGCCGACTGTACTTAAAAGTAAACAGCGGTTATTTAAAAATCGCAATCAAAATAAATCATGTAAACTGAGTTCGCGATTTCGTTGCCAAACATGTAAACTAAAATGTGTTTTTGAATTTATTTTTTTAATTCCTACACAGTACAGTTTACGCTGCAGCTTCCAACATTTTTATAACATTTTCAATAGTGCCAGTCACTCTGAAATCAACTTAATTACTACTACAATAAAGTTGATATTATTTTTAACTTGAAATAACATCAATTGGAAACATAAATTCGTATAGACCAGTAGATAACTGTTCACCCGTTAAAAATATCATTCCAATATTTATCTAACACGGTTCAGTGAAAACCACAGATCGTAAATTAAAGACTAATTAAACAAACTTTTATCAGACGGCACGTCACAACATCCTCAAGCAAATGCCTACGTTGTGATAATTTCAACCAGTAGCCGTACTGTAGTAATAATATTAACGGGTTGCTAAACTGAAACTAAATTGGTATGAGGATGATAAATATTAAGAAGAATGTAGGACGGGAAAACCGTTTCATGACATTTCTGAAAACCGTCTACGTAAAACGGACGGCCATTTTAAGCCGCGATTCAGCACCCTAATGGCGTAACACGGTTTCAATCACACTCTGAATATTTTTGAAGGATATTGCTAATCCATTGCTTCATATGTTCGAAAAATTTGTCTGCTCAGCAGCGTAAATAACGCAATGAATGTTGTCGAACTGTCAAAATGAAAGCCATTGCCTATCAGTGTATTACGCAATTACCCCGCTGGTAGGATTTCGACTAAGTTTTATAATAATAATAATAAATTTTATTTCATAAAAAAGGAGATTGTAGTATATGAGGCATACACAGAGTTATACATATAGGTTTGTACAATGTCAATCACAATCTGGTGAAGTTCTGTTTTCCTAGCTAGGTTACAGAATAACCTGTATTAAGGATTAACAGTCCCTGTCCCTTACAAAAGTTACAAAAAACTAGTACAGTATTTTTTCTTTTATACTACAATATTTTTTTAATAATTGAATACGTGCAGGTGTGTGTGTGTGTGTTTGTGTGTGTGTGTTTGTGTGTGTGTGTAAGTGGTATGTGCGTGTGTGTGAGTGTGTATGTAATTTAGTGAAATAGAGAGAAGAGTTTTCATTGTTCTACTAATTGCGTCGCGTATGTTTGTATGCCTTTAACTTGCTGATAGCCTGTGACCAAATTAATTAGTAATTAAGAAGTTAGGTGTAGGTGAAAATTTAGCCATCAAGAGCAAAATTAAGCCTGGTTTTACTATACATGACTGAAAACTGGTTGTGTTTTAAAACATTTTATTCAGACGAACCGGGACTTCTTAAACTTTATTTATTTCCATAAAATGACTGTAAGTGAATATAAATACGACTCACCACCTACGGCTGGGTTTATTGACCTTTTCAAATCAATCAATCCAATCTAAAAACCAATCAAACAATCAATTCAAAACAAAAAATCAATCATCAATCCTTTTCAATCTTTACATAGGTATTATAGTGTAAAGTCGCTTTTCTTGTTTGCATGTTTGGCCGCGTGACATTTCTAAACTAAACAACGGATTTTGATGCCGTTTTCACCATCATTTATTCCAGAAGGTTTATGTGTATAATACATGAATATTAAAATCCCAAATAATAAAGAAGTCTCGATGTTTTATAAAGTCGTAAAACCCGTGCGAAGCATGGGCGGCTCGCTAGTAAAATATAAATCTGATGGATTATAGCAAAAGCAAATCGATCCTACTTCAACACTATTGTCTTTCTCATTCTAACTCATAAATATTATTTTTAGGGTTCCGTACCTCAAAAGGAAAAACGGAACCCTCATAGGATCACTTTGTTGTCCGTCTGTCTGACTGTCTGTCAAGAACCTTTATATCGGGAACGCGTGAAGGTATCGAGTTGAAATTAAAACCATATACTCAGGTCCACAGTCCCTTGAAGCTGTGAAAAACTCAAACTTCTAAGCTAACGTAAAAAAAATATACGGCCGTTTATGCCGCAAATAACGTATATTTCGACACTCTCAAGGGAATCCAAATTTATAGGGTACTTCCCGTTGACCTAGAATCATGAAATTTGGCAAGAAGCAATTTCATGTAGCACAAGTAAAGGAAAAAATCCAAAAACCGCATATTTATTGTTACATACCTACAAAGTACGGAACCCTCGGTGCGCGAGTCCGATTCACTCTTGACCGGTTTTTGTATCAGAGTCCGCTCTTACCACTTGACCGAAATCCTTACTTTTGCATAGTGAGTGTACTACTCTTTTTAGCCTTGTGTGGGATCACACGTCTCACGTAATATTAGTAAACATAATACTTTCCAGTAAGGATAATAAACGTATTATTGAAATACTTACGCATTTCCTTTGGTGTTCCCCCTTTAACCCTAACAGACTCAATTTGCCAAGGCGTGTCTCGAATGCCCTACTAATATCCCATGAGTCGGCACCGCAATATGAAAGATAACAGCTCGACAGCTGCGTGATAAGGCCAACGACCTCGGAAGCTATATCACAACTAATATCACCTCTGTATAACATAACATAATAACGCCTGCATTCCCCGAAAAGTTAGACAGAAGTGTACCTATGTACAGACAGACGCCAGGACATCAAGCTACCCGAAACTGTGAAAAGTTTCCAATCAATTTTGAACCTTAAGCTTTAGCGATAAAGTTGAAAATCTATTAAAGAAAGAACAATGGCAGCCGCCCATACATTGTTTTAGCTGAGATTAAATTCCTACGTCTTTAAATGAAAAATATCTTGTTTAACTCAGCGTCACCTTCTGAATTAGTATGTGCAAGAATTTTTGTTAGGGAAGGCCGAGAATAATAGATATTCAGTCATGAACTTTTGTAGGTTATGTCTATGGTAACTTGGCTAAGGGTCCCGAGACGATCAAATGCACTTGACAAGTCGTGATTGAAGCGAATATTGGTCGTTTACCGAGTATACTTGACGCTACCGTCAAGATAAAATACACGGTACGTTAAAATGTGTATACAATAGGTGTTTAAAACAGGTCTAAGGCTGCCAGTCACCGTGAGCATTGTTTTAGATATTGAGGCAAGCCATAGGATTAACATTCTAGGATTTTAAAAACACTTGCTAAGTTTCAGCTTAGCAAGTATTTATAAAATCCTAGAATGTGTGAGGAATATGTTAAGTTGATATGAATCAATAAAACAAGTTTGTTTTTACATCTATTTATTCTTCATCATCCTCTCTAACAATGATTTCATCAAGAAATTCTGCAGGTGTGGTAATATTTTGTTGATGTCTGGCCCATCCTAAGTACCAGACTAGCGTCATTACATGAGCGCAACATCCTACTGTGCGCCGACCAACTAAACAATTACAACAATACTGGCATAATATCGTCGCAGTGTATTGACGCATATATTACAGTTGATACACAGGATTCGTGTCGGTCTGCCACGACGACTTTCCATCGTAGCGGTTTCAAACACTAGTTCAATAGTAACTAATCCAAACAATTAGGCAAGATCGATGTCCAGTAAAGAAAAAGTACAATGTCACACAGGGAACATCTCGAGAGTCCTTAAACAAGCACAGGGTCACACAGGGCAATATCACAGTCCATAAGCAGTCCGGGTCAAGTAAAAATGAAAGAAAACGGGAAAAACAATCGAAAACAAAACACAGAACGCAAGCGTCAGTGATCGAGTATGGTATCGACCTACAGCAACCATTCAACCAATCAACAATCGTCAATAGCCAAGCTATATATTTTTTTTTATTTGGGATACTAGTCTTTTTGCCGGTCAATAATTAAAAGTAATTCATTTATTTTTTACACGTGTTTTTACCTCCCTGCAATGAACACTTACACTTAAAAATAAACTGCGTTGTTAATTCACTTACTCCGTTTAATTATAATAACAAAATAAAACTGATTATAATTCAATAATGTTGTACTTACTGTCACTTGGCAGAATAAATATAAAATGGCAACACTAAACGGTAATGAAAAAATCAATTAACTTTTCATTTAAAATATTTTTTTTATCCGGCCTGGACTAGTTAATGTGATACTTTGAAAAAACGTAGAAAAATAATGGAACTTCCTTCGTACATAAGTCACGTTTAGACGCTCAAATTTAACTCAGCTAAAATTTCGCCATTGTTCTTTGACAGATTGTAGTAAATTGATGTGCTGGCGTCTGTACCTACACTAACATTATATTTAGGGTGCGAGTATATTGCCATCAAACGGGCACGAATCCAGACTCCGGCTACTGATAAATTCCTGATGGAAAAATCCAATAAAACTTTTTATACTCTATATTAGTCGACACAATATGTATTCTCTGTATTTACACATGTATTGGAAACTTCAATAAACGCAAGAGGGCCATTTGTCACATGACACATAGTTTCTTCATAAAATGTGTTTGTCTTTAAAACTAGTACGAGTCTGCATTTCTTGTTTCGAATTTGATTTTACAATAACGTAATTCTTGCAATCGTTTTACATGTAATAAAATTAATATTATTACGAAAATGGTGACCTGTGCGTGTTTATGTTGTCGCTACAACATAGTACCTACACAAAGAGAATAAGAACTATCTATCAGCACATAATAGTTGTCATGTCCAAATTTTAATAGTTCATACAAAAACCTCATACAAAATAGGACGTACAGTTTTCCCGAATTTGAAAATTTTTCGGGAAACTTTTCCAATTTTTCTTTCCCTAAAAACCGAATACGCCTATTACGAACATTTTAAAACAAATAATAGCCAAATCGGTTTACATAGGTATTATAAAGTCCAGCCGTTCTCAAGTGATCGAGTAGCATTTCATTTTTATTAGACTAGCCAATGCACATGCGTTGCAATGCCTTTTTTTACCGAAGTTCTATTACAATCGTCGAGCCAATTTCGAGCTTTCGTGAGACTAACGAACGGCAATTGATTTTTATACAATATGTAACGTTAAATGCGCAAAACCTCACACACCTCAACTGACTTTTAATTAAACTGACACATTTCAGAGAGAAAATAAATCATTAAAAAAATTGTAATGGTTTTATGTGCTGTTTTAGTTTTACTAGCCATTCTGAACGTTTCTTGCGTCTGCGACGACGCTTTATCGAGGGAGATGTCGTCACCGGGCCGCTGCGCCGCGCTGACATTGGCTTGCTTGACCTATTAATAAATAGACACGGCAACGTTTTTAATGAAGATTTTTTGAAAAATGTGACCTATATTAAAAAGTGGTTCAATTAATTCTGCTCGTTATTCTGATCAAACTATTTTCAGGTTTTGCGAATTTAACGTTACACGTTGTATAAGTATTAGAAGATGTGCCATAAGCGACGACGTTGAATAAATTAAGAAGAAGACAAAGGCACATAAAACTTCATAAAACGCATCACAAACGTCAATAAAAGCAAGACAATTTTCTCATACGCTCAAGGAATTCAATAAACGAACGATGCATTATCCCTACGGCGAGGGTATTCTGACTATATATTTATCTAACTGTAAAAACAACTTTAGATCACGTCATTTCATCGATCGATTAGTTTACACACTTTCATGCTGAGATACCATTTACGCAAATTCAAATACGTCACTTCAAAGACTTATGACTGAAAGTAAATTATCTATCAGCCTATGAACAAACGAAAATGGGTTACTGTGCACGCTCCCCCCCTTCTTGGCAGGCCAATGTGGGCCAAAGTGTACAGGATTGCGCTCATTACTCCACTCCAATGCCAGTTTTAATATTGTAGTTAGCAACGGAGTAATGGACTTAATTTGTTGGCAATGGGCAAACTAATTCGCGGTGACGGTTTAAAAGATATAAATGTAAAATGTTGCTGATTCCACTCAGGACTAAGACAGCAGCTATTCAAGAATAACCAACTAATATACAACACTATTTTTAGTATTTATTGTAAAGCTGAATATAGTTTGTTCAGAATAAGTAACTCAATCGATTCCAGTAATTTTTACACTATTTATATTTTGTCCCAAAAATATTTAAAAGATGTAACAAGTTGGACACCGAGCGACACTAAGTACATATCCGCAATCATAATATGCGCACAACACAGGTCACAGCCGGTCGGCCGGCAGCGCGTGTGGTAACCAACTTTTTGTATGGACAATCAGGTAACATAACAAGCTTATAACTTCGTGATTTTTCGTGATACAGTTTTGAAATTTTGTACATTGATTCTTTACGTAAAAATACTAGACACGTGTTTCCCATTACTAAAAATAATGTTGTATAATTAATACTAGATATTTCAAGCTATAACAACCATCCCAGGGACATTTAACTTAAAAGCTGGTGCTGCTTCTCTTCTCACTCCTGTGGTCACTCCAAAACTTTTTATTTTGAAAGCCCATTTAAATCATTAATTACTATTAAGAGATTATTTTCTTTTTCAAACTATTACGGCCAACCTAGAGACCTTTAACACATTTTTTTTTAATTGCTGATCTTGCTTCTCTGGCCTTTTTTGGCGCAGCCGTGAAGCATACTTTCCTGTTCAATTCAATTTCTTACATCGGACGTTACACTTTTTTATTTGATTTTTATTCACCTTTTATCTGATGTATGTCTCAGGTGTACTGTGTGTCTTATAGTCTGTGCTACATAAATGTATTTTCTTTCTTACTTTCTTTCTGTGGTCAGTCGAAAACTTTTTATTTTCCAGGCCTATTTAGTCTTAATTACTCCTATGAGAATATTTACTTTTGATGTACGACCTTATCTATGCAGTAGTCATAAAAACTGACCTCAAGAGTTACAAAATCGTGAAAACTTGATAAACGCATACATTATACAAAGCATGATATCTAATAGCAAAGGGCAAGGCCAACCAAAACTCTTTGGCTACTCATACGGCTTTATTAATAACGTATGCTGGACTTAGTGAGAGTTAGGAATTTAGGATGCAGTTAGCATTCAGTTGATGCATGCGGCTGCGCAACTGCATCAGAAATGCACAATAAGGTCACATTCATACGATCGTTAGGTAAGAATTATATTATACATAGCTTACTTTTTTTTTGGGTGGGAAATTATCAAATAACTTCTCCCGCTCTGGGGGGAGCGGGAGGGTGTGTCAGACTTTTAGTGACTAAAACCCACCCGTGTTCCTTCAGTTGCCTGTGCCAAGGGCCACGGTAACTCTTTCGAACAATCCGCGACCCTGGCAGGCATCGGCCCTAGCGGACCCCGTCAGTTACTGCTGACATCACTTTGAGGCGCGCATGTATACATAACTTACTTGTCTTAGTAACAACAATAGTTTCGTTAGATATTATGTAGTATGCGTTTACTTCATATAACTCAGTTTTGGAAAATTGCGCTTGAACTGAACGAAACGACGTAAACATTTCGTACAGTAAGGGTTTTTTTGTTTTTTTTTTTATTTTATTTTTTATAAGAGGTAGGGAGATAAGGGCTAAGACAAGGTTACACAGCGGAATCCATAGAATTGTTAAACTTAAATGGGTAATTGCGTCTTTACATTTCACTATGACTTAGGGCTACAGAATACAATCCCGCGATCCCGGCCGTTTTCTGGCCCCGTTCTCTACTTAGGGCTGATTTTTCAGACGCCAGATAATTTTATTCGAAGAATAATTTTTAATTTTTGATAGTTCCTACAAAATCTGTCAGACGTCAATTTTATTCCACGAATTAAAAATATCTGTCATTTGGGAAAAAAAAAAAAAAAAAAAAAAAACAGTCCTTAGTGATAAATAGTAATACTTTTTAACAAAACTAACCCCCCGTGTCTGTCTCCCTCTCTCTCTCTCACTAACTCTTACAGAGTTGGGTCACTTGATACCATTACTGTAAGACAGTCGCTTTATGAGTTAAGCGAAAGCTTATCTTTTTATGATCAATGGAATTTAATCGTTCGATATGATTATGTATTCTGAATATTTCTGTGAGTTCATTCAAGGGACATCATAATAATTATGAATCTGATACGCTGTAATCCGGATTTAAAGGTAAGCACGTGAATATTTGTTTTATAGTACCTACATAGCTTGGTAGAATTAATTAAATTGCAGTAATTTCTCCCTACATAAGTTTTTTTAAACTACAATCATCTGCCTAACCTTTTCCCAGCTATGTTGGGGTCGGCTTCCAGTCTAACCGGATGCAGTTAATACCAGTATTTTACGTGGAGCGACTGCCTATCTGACCTCCAAAACCCAGTTACTGGGTAATGCGATGCCACATGGTAAGACTGGTTGTCAGACTTTCGTAACGACTGTCAAAAATTGTGAGATAAATTAAACCTACATATTTATAAACGTTACATAAAGTTAAGTAATGATTAGCAACTGTCTAACTAAACATATCTGACGTTTAAGTGTCTCATAACTTTGATCAACGTTTTAAAAATAAAGCGGATTATCTAACCTGTTCCTATGATTTTTATCTAACCGGCCATCATCATTATTAGAGGTGTTATCTATACTTACCTAATTTACATCAGATACTTACGTTATAATAAACTCTTATAAAAATAAAATAAAAACTTTCTGTGACGTGTGTCGACAAACGAATCAGCTATTGCACAATGCCAAGGAATTCTGTATAGGCACGCCCGCGCGCCACAAAGGAAAGGAAAAATACTTATAACATAACAAGTACAACTGATATAATTATCTATATTTGAGGAGGTAACATGCAAACAGGCTTAAGTCACAATAATGTAAATTTTCAGAATACTGAAAAAATCTGTAGAGATTTTTCTGTTTCTCTACAGATTTTTTCAGTATTCTGAAAATTTACATTATTGTGACTTAAGCCTGTTTGCATGTTACCTCCTCGTTTACCTAAAAACCGGCCAAGTGCAAGTCGGATTCGCGCACGAAGGGTTCCGTACCATTATCTATAAAAACGGCAAAAAAAAATCACGTTTGTTGTATGGGAGCCCCCTTAAATATTTCTTTTATTCTGTTTTTTAGTATTTGTTGTTATAGCGCCAACAGAAATACATCATCTGTCAAAATTTCAACTGTCTAACTATCACGGTTTATGAGATACAGCCTAGTGACAGACGGACGGACAGCGGAGTCTTAGTAATAGGGTCCCGTTTTACCCTTTGGGTACGAAACCCTAAAAATGATACATTTAGCATACCGCTACTTTCATAAACACAAAAATAATTGTCAACCGAATGGCATAAGTAAACAAGAAAGGAAGCGGCTAGCGGTTGTCATGTGACTGCGCTCGCACATAGAAAGTGTTGCGACGCGAGCGCTTAACCGCGACCTTCGCGCAGTCGCGAGGAAAAAATGTATCAACAGTTTTTTATTGATAGACTAGCGGCACGCCCCGGCTTCGCACGGGTGCAATGCTGATCACTACATAGTGTAAAACACAGTCGCTTTCCGCTGTTTGTCTGTCCCTATGTATGCTTAGATCTTTAAAACTGCGCAACGGATTTTGATGCGGTTTTTTTTAAATAGATAGAGTTATTCAAGAGGAAGGTTTATATTTATAATACATGCATAATACAGTAGAGAAACACTGATAATTTTAGAGCCATTATTTCTCGTACAAAGTTAAGGATAAAAAATGGTTATTGTGGGTTATCCCTAAGAGATAGACATATACCATCGCGGACTTTTTTGTAGACCTTTTTAAGGTGTACAATACTGTAGTACATTATTTTGATCTATCTCGAAGGGTTCAACCAGCGTTTACAATGTAAGCGCAAAAAAATGTGTTTATTTACGACATCACATTAGAAACCTCTAAAATTATCAGTGTTTCTCTACTATATTATGCATGTATTATACATATAAACTTTCCTCTTGAATCACTATATCTATTAAAAAAAACCGCATCAAAATCCGTTGCGTAGTTTTAAAGATCTAAGCATATATAGGGACAGACAGACAGGGAAGCGACTTTGTTTTATACTATGTAGTGATAGTGATGAAGCAGCTGGTTCCATGCTATTAGTCGGCTGAAATGTATGGTGGAATAAGACAGGGCCAAACATTGTTCTTGACTACATGACATGCTATGTCAGTTTGGAATTTTGGACCTCATCTATTCTGTGGTCAGACAACGACTGCCTCTTTGGTCCAGTGGTAGCAAGAGCTACTGCTGAGGAGGAGGTTTTCAATCAGGAATTTCTCAGTAGCATCTCGGAGTCTGGATTTGTTCCCGGTTGATGGCATTAGGCTGGCCCCCTATTACATAGGACTTAAACATATCTGTGGGAGTACTAAAGGTACACCCCTGCCTACACTTTCTGGGAATACTTCCGTGAAGTTATATTTACCAATATTATTATAAGTTTTCATTTTAGTTGGCAAGATATAGCAAATATGACTTGCACCTTCATCTACTAGAGCCTATTCTGACTAGATTTAAAAACCGGTCAAATGCTAAGAATCTGCGTCCTTCTAACAACCTTCTCCTACTTTGTCCTTCTCATACTTCTGACTTTGTTCATTCTTCCTTTCATATTCAGTCCATTCTTCTTTGGAATGCGCTTCCTCTTGATATCAGGACGGCCACTAGTCGATATGCATTTAAGCGGAAATTACAGAGTTATTTTCAAAATAAATAGCGTAGAGTCATCTCAACACCTCTCTTCTTTGAATTTTTATATATTTATATATTATAGAGATATATATACACATAAATATTTATATATTTTAAATATATATATTATAGTAAATCGTATGTATGTGTTTATAACATATTTATGTATTTGTCTAGTGTTTTTTTTTTATCATCGTCGTGTCAACCAAAGCACCTGCCATCTAATCTCTTCACCACCCTTGGTTGACTGGTAGAGAATGCCTAAGGCATTAAGTCCGCCTTTGTACCTTTTGTGCAGGGCTCGGAAACCGGTTGAAATTCTTAACCGGTTACGGTCATTGACCCCAAACCGAAATCGATTTAGGTTAAGGTTTGCACTTTACCGGTTTTTACCGGTTTTTGCGGGAAACCGGTTTTTCATGAATTTTGGTTTTGAAAGTGAAAATTAACCGGTTAAACACCCCCCGCCCCCTAACTAAGCAAGTCGCAACATGAATCTACCCGCACCATTTAAGTTCTCCGGTTGTATTTGACGTCCTCAGATCAAACATTTTTTTTCCTAATGTTTTCTGGGGTACTAAATGTACTAATGTCACTATAACTTGTTGGAAGTGTTAAAAAAGTAGACGAAAAATATTTACGACTTACGGAATTAACCGGTTAATTTGGGTGTCAAAACCGTTTGTGCTTCTGTAACCGGTAACCTTTGTCATTTGGGTTACATATGAACAGTTCACTTGTTTAACCGGTTATCGAGGGAACGATATATTTACCGGTATTTCATCGAAATTAACCGCTCTTTTTAAACCGGTTCAGAGCCCTGCTTTTGTGCGAAAAGTTTAAATAAATAAATAATAAATGCGTGTCGGACCACGCGTCCACGCGCAATGAAGGGTTCCGTAGCTGGAATGAATTCATCCCAAGAAGTCAATCTCAATCTCAATTATAGTCAATACAAACAATACAATTCTACATACATATGTAACTGCTGGTTTTTTTTTTTTTTTGGAAGAACATTTATGGTTGTACGGGCGCCAGCACGTCAAGCTACCCGAAACTGTCAGATTTTCCCAATCAACTTTGAACCTTATGCTTTAGCGCTAAAGTTGAAAATCCATTAAAGAAATCTGACAGATTGTAGTAGCTTGATGTGCTGGCGTCTGTACAATATTGTTAGGATATTGATCCGCCGACCCCATGTAACATGGCAGTAGTCGTCTCCACCACACTTAACTCTTAGATAAACATAATGAGAAAATCAATGGTGGTTTCCTTGGCTGTATGTTTGTTGAATCAATATTTTTCATTTTCATAAAGATTATTATTTTGCAGCTTTATTCGCTACATAATAATTTGTATTAAATTAATTTTCCTTAGCATAAAAATATTGTTGAATTGTTAAATCCAATAATAATTATAATAGTCAGATTGAGCATTGTTTTGGCTTTTGGGATTCTTATTAGAATTCAGTTTCCATCTAAATACGATATGCATTCAATTACCTAATAGATACTTCATATTCATACCACTACCCCTTAAGGGAATACAAGTGTGACTACAATTATTAGTAACCACTACCTTTCGCCTGTGGCTTTGTCTTTCCCTGCATACGCAATTATACGCAATTTCATCAAAACCGGCCTAGCTTTTTGGAGATTAGCCAGAACAAACAGGACAGGACAGACAATTTTTTTTTAACTGTTTTTTGTTATAAGTTTTGGTATAATACGCAATTCATCATCTGCCTAGCCTTTTCACAACTATGTTGGGGTCAGATTCCAGTCTACCCGGATGCAGCTGAATACCAGTACTTTACATGCAACAACTGCCTATCTGACCTCCACAACCCAGTTACTGGGTAATACGATACCCCTTGGTAAGACTGGTCGTCAGACTTCTAGCTTCTGACTGGGTAGTCAGAAGCTCGAAATTTGACATAGGCAACTTGACAGTTGTTATGTGTGTAACAACTGTCAAAGATCCACGAATGACAGCCGGGACCAATGGTTTAACATGCTTTCCGAGGCACGGAGGGTTCTCAGTATGTAAAGATGGTCACCCATCCACAGATCAACCGCAGTAAGCGTAGATGACCTGTGCGGCTGTTATTATTTGGTCACGGGTTATAAGTACCGTACTTATATACTTTTTTTTTATCTTGATTTTTTATTTTTAATAATAACAAAACGAATTTTGAACTTTTAGTGGTCTAACTCAATTCTTCGAAATCGTAGCAGTAACATCAGAAGCACTATGTACCTTTACATTATTGTACCTTAGGGGACCGGACTGCTTCTCCTTAACACAGGTTTCCATAACCTAGATAGGAGAGCAGTGCTCACCCAGACGTTTGTAGAAATAGTACTGATTTTGTAAAACTGTAATTTTAATGTAGGTATACCACAATCCTTTGTTTTGAGTAAATAAATAAAAAAAAAATAATCTTTCATATGCATTTAGTAAAAAGCAGTGCTGTAACTGTACCCTTTGAGGCCTGTGGTAAATTCATGGGATAGGGCCCTCCCTCCCTCAATGTAATCTTTTTTACAGTCACTTCACCCGCGACTTCGTCTGGGTAGATTTCATAATTTAATACCTAAATGCTTCAATGGTCCAGTGGTGGAAAAAAGTTTGCATTTCTATATTTATGTTAAGATCCTCCTGTGCTCATGGCCCTCTAGGGCCGGGGCCCCCTCCGGCTGGAGGCCCGTGGCATTTGGCCCCTCCTGCCACCCTATTGTTACGCCACTGGTAAAAAGCCATTATTTTAAACAGACACTTCAATTTTATGTATTTGTATAGACAGATAGATTTAGGGTCCCTAGTTGCCTAGACACAACAAACACATGAATTAATAACTTTAGCATAAGTATGTATATCAATTAAAATTATTAGCAGTGCAAATTATATTTGTTTACACAATAAATTGTTACATATTGAAGACACTTATGAACTGTTATTTCACTTGACTGAGATTCATTTGTCATCAAAATCAAAATCATTTTATCATTATTTATAATGATATTGCTTTATCATTTGCACATTTCTCTCTTATTTGCGCAATAAAGTACATCACAGGAACCAATGTTGGAATTGATACCGTACTTGCTGATAACGGGCTGTACTTATGTACGCCCCAAACATCAAATAAGCATGCGGTTATCAATGTTACACAAACACACTTTATCATAAGAGCAGACACCTTCCACATTTGTTTACTCAACGTCGAAATTATTTTATTAAATGTATTGTATTTTATAATTCTAAATGTACTTGTGCATATTTAAATTTAAATTATTATAACAAATCTTAAGGGTATTATAATAAATTTTAATCTTATCTTAATCTAATAATGTGAAATGTTTATGCAATGACTCTTAATGAGCATAATTTGTTTACTTACAGTAAGTTAAGTTTAGAGCTTTTTTTTTTAAACAAATTCATTTTATTTGAAGCAAAAAGTTTTTATTCCTTCTCAAAGAAACCAAAGGCTTTGATTATTTGAGGCCCTTTGCCTAAATAATAATGATGAAATTAATAAATTACGTTAAGTACTCACTCGCTAGTTTCCTTGGTCTTCTCTACATGCTTCTTGATATCAGCAAGTGAAGAGTCCAGTCTATTGAGGAACTCGTCGAAGCTCTTCTTTTCGTCCGGGCTGCCCGGGGAGAAGTCTCCCGTGGGCATGCCCGCGATGGATGCCCGGTGATTCGGCGGGGGCAGATCCGTCACTCGTTCACCATTCTCGTAGAACGGAGAATCTTTGGTGACGGGGATCAATAAATACTCCCGCAAATACAAACTGTCCGTAGCGAATAAACGATTCGCCCGCCTAATTTTCTCCATCTATAACAACCAAACGACACATTTAACACTCTTCCCGTTCAAAACCCGAAGAGTCAACGAGATAATAACACTATTATTGCGATGCGATGTTGGTACACTTACGGTAACACCATATTTGAGGGCAAGCCCTTGCAAAGTATCGCCTTTTGCCATCACATGCTTGATGTATTCTTCATTCCTTTTCATGTGATTACAAGTACTTCCATATTTTTTAAGAGGGCGAGCTGAATCCCGAATAGAAATTCTCTCATCGAAAAGTCGTTCCTCCTCCATTTTTGACGTGTGTAAAGTAATTGACAGCGTCGAACAGACTGAAGTTAGTTTCGAAAACAGATGCAATGGCCTTTCGTTTTGATAGGTATCCTCCCATTCATTCAAATAGAACAAATATTAAATTATATGTTAACATTAATAATACTGTAATATCATAAGGTAATAAAATGACTGTAGAAAATAGAAATGTTGTTCCAAGTTAATTCTTCTATAGTTCTTTCTCATTAAATCAGGAGTCAGGATTTATTGCCATCTGTACGCGAAAGGCATAAACTAACTCGAACTTGGTGGTTATTGAATGGCCTAATGACTGGCGCTATTTCAGTTTTAAATTAGAGCAAAAGATGGCGCTGTAAAATGTTACCCACGTGTTCGATAGATGGTGCTTTACGAGAAGTAACAGCTAGCTCAACCCGGGCCAATACGGATGACCAATCATAAACCAGGAACTTTTAGTTCATTCCACCAGATCAGAATCGGTCTTTCTCTTGTTCATAGTGTTCAACTTGTTCATTCATTTCATTCAGTCTCGCAGTGCAACTGGACGGTAGAGGTGTTGTGATGTGTAATTCGGAAATAGATGAAATTAAAAAATTGTTATGAACTGAAAACATTTTCAATCGTAGTGTTTTGACTTATACATTTTAATTGTATTGTATTGACTGAAGATTCATAGAGGACCAAATTTTCTCGTTTTGTATTGTTTTTTGGACTTTTATTTGATTTTTATTTATGGTTTGTGTACATACACATGTGATCAATAAAATAATCGCGACATTTTTTCGATTTATGGGGTATGTATGAATGAAAGTGTTATTTTTTATACGTTTAATGAATTAACAGTGTTGTATTTAGTCGTTTGGTCGTTGGAGAGCTTGTTTTCCCCTGTCGGGCGCACACCGCCCCATTGCGAAAAATATATATTATTGCGAGGGTTGGCCGCAGTTGGCCGCGCGCGCTCCGTTCACGATTGTTTTATTGCTGGTGGGGGCCCAGCTTTTTAAATTGTTGAATGCTTCGGATACAATTTACTGTATATTTGAGTTTGTTTTTATTTTCTGGGTGGTAAGTTTCTACCCACATCCCATCAAACTGATTTATTTTTGCTTTTGGTATTCCCGTGTGCGGATTTAAAAACAAACCTAGGGCTTAAAAAATCTTAAGTAGCTTACAGAAATCTCCTTAGACATTTAATCACGAGCCCCATAGAAAATGTCTGTGCCCTATATAGATAACAGCTAATCTAGACTCATAAGTCTACCTAGGTCAGCTGGAGAACCCAGCTGGCACAAGATAGATAACTAGATGCCTCCTGATTAAATAAATTAGCACAACAAGTAAAGCTAGAGATCAAGAGAATTCGATAAATACCAGGCATTACACTGTAGGTGCCTATTCACCCTTCTTCAACAGAACATATTCCTAGGTACCTCCTTACCTAACCAATAAGCAGTTAGCTTAGTTTGGATGGGTTGATAATACAGTTGACTTTAACTACTCTACAACTATACTCCCTACAGGCGACGTTCATTAATCGACGCATGTCACACACTCGGCAAAAAACGAGAACCCTTGCTTTGTCTACATCTAACGAGAATTTTTCTAAACTATACTCCATTTGAAATAAGATTAGACGTTTAAATAAACCTTTTTTACAGTCCGTTCAACCGATTTTGACTTCTATGCCGTAGATATAAAAATGGTATTAAAAGCAAAAAGTGGTTACAATACCAACTGTTTACTGCAGCTGCCATTTGTCATGCAGTCAACGCAATAGAATTCAAAATCGGTTTTACGGACTATAAAAAAGGTTTATTTAAATGTTTAATCTTATTTCAAATGGAGTATAACTACTTGTAACAAAGTAATAAATTATCGTTCACCAAAGAACTTAACACTTTAAACTACGCCTAAATAAGTACCTGCTCCAAAACCATCAAAAAAGGTCATGACCCCAACTTATGCACCCTTGCACCAATAACATAAATATCAAATTCCGAACTGTTGAGTCACACAACCATCCCTCCGGCTGTTATAGTAGTGTTATTAAAAAATGCATTTCGAAAGAAAAAAAAATGCGCGTGAGTTCGTGAGTCAGTGTAGACGGAACCAGTTCGAAATGAGTAAGTAAATCTTCAAGATCAGCGTGTCATTATCGTGAGTCATCTCGCTAGAATCCGACCTCCGAGGGAACTCCTATCTGTAATCTGTGTAGATTAGTAGGTAAATGAGCTGTCATTATGATTTGAGCTTGTTTGACATGCTTGTTTATGAACGTAAATTAGATGCAGTTCGGTTTTACGAAAGATTTGCTCTTATTAGACGCGGACAATGTCAGAATGTTCAATGCACTATCCTGAACTTCTAATAATGCTGTAAGTACTAATCACAAATAAATAAAATAGAAGTGTCTGTTTGTAATGTCAAAATAACAGCTTTTAACTAAATGTATATGAAAATAAATATTATACGGTACTTATAACAAAAAACAATTTTTATTATTTCTGTCTGTTTATTCCGGTTAATCACCGAATCGGCTCGACCGATTTTGACGGGACATTCACTGGCAGATAGCTGCATTGCTAGTCTATAAAAATCTCACCGTGAGAACTTAGGTGAAGTGAGTGGGAAGTGAGCTCTGTCATTCCGTAATGGTAGGTACTGACACTATTAAGTGCTTACTTCACTTATGATTTCACGGTGAGATTTTTACAGAATCGCCCGGCTGATGTACTAAGGAGTAGGAATTATATTCTATAGGAATTCTCTTCTATACTTTTATTTATATCAGAAAAATAATTACTAAACATCATTGTTTCCCCGACATTCACGAAGTGAAGTGTCTTATTTAAAATTCGATAGTCCAGGATTAGTTGTGTGTGTGTTTTTTTTTTATATTTTACATAAAAAAATTGTGACTTGTGAGTAACTGCAATGCCAGTGCATCCGATCCAGGCGATCCAGGTGTAGCATTATTTATAACCTCAATATGTACCCGCTAGCTGCTGGGTTAGGTGTATTAATTTTGCACCTTGTCTTCTCAACAGCTGACTGGCTAACAAGCTTACAGCACATCATATTTCATCGGTACTTACCGCCGTAATACAATACTCGGCCATTATTAAAACCCCGACGGTTTGCTACCGAGGAACTGCTTTGAATAAGCACATAAACAGAGCTACTCATTCGTTAAATCCCACTAATTTAACAAACGAGGCACCCGAGTCGAAAACATAACTGTAGAAGGTGAAAAAAACCGTTAGACATGGTGACGATCGACTAAAGTGTTTTGTCGAATCAATGACGCAACACGACTTCCCTTTATTTGTAGGCAAACTAAACCTGTCGATTGTGCGTACACCGCACCGCAGCTTGTACAACAAATCTTTCGACCAATGCGTGTCATGTACGCGGAGTCCTAACCTAAGACAAGTGGGTCGATGTCTCGATGACGTCATGACACCGGTACTGCGTGTACGCTGATGATGCGTCAGGCCATTCACGGATCTTTCGCTCGGTTTCCGAGAAAGATGTTACTGAATGACCGGGGTGTTGCGTTACCATACCTTAGTTGTGTAATGATATTTAACCGACTACTCACCTGAGTTGAAAGCAGGGTAATGTGCCTGGTAAATGACTTTAGAACGGGTATGGAATGGTCATTGAAAATTATAAGTACAGTTTTATGCAGAGCTCAAGAAAGATAGCAAGAAATTACCGTTTGGCGTGACTGTAGTTTCAAAATAAATAAAAAGAGAAAAGTCGCAAACTTATTATCGCGTTTTGCCAAGACTCCAAACTTCAGTGGACAGTTGATGAAACTTAGCTCATTTCACTGGAGTTTTATTATAACTTGTAATCAAACTTTGAAAACAAAACAAATCTAGAAAATTATGGATCATGATTCAGAAATATAAGGTCCCATTAAAATAGATGGACAAACTTTTAGAAATCATTCAGACCACCAAAATAAGGACAACGGTAAAAAAAATATAAGAAAAACGTATCCGATACTTACAAGAAAAATAATCAGCTAACGAAAATACACTAATGTGCGGGCAATTTATTATGTTAGGTCAAAATAAAATCACTTAAATCAGTGTTTTTTTTTGCTTGGATATCTTTGGTTAGACCTACTGAGCGCTGTGTTAAAATTTGTCCATCTATTTTAATGGGACCCTGTATAAAATAATTAATTTACTTGTTTTTTTAGCAGACCAACCCGCAGACTGGGCTTGCGTGGTAGATTACAACAGCCCACTCCGTCTCGAAAAGAGGAGGCAGGTCCCAGCAGTGGGAACATCATAGGCTAATTATGCTGGGAGACCTCTGACTTGACTTTTGCGCTTACTCGAAAGAAGTGTGAAAGGTTCAAAACTGAACTCACAACGTCTTGGGTGTCTTTCAGACGTGTTGTGTCTGTGTGACCTATGGGTTAGCAATTTTACACAATACGCCAGCCGGTCTATTCTGTAATAATGTCATCATGAACACTTAGGTGATGTTCATAAATGCGTAACACACAATCAATCACAACCTGAATCATTACAAGGGATATTGCTAATTCACTACTTCATATGTTCGAAAAAATTGTCTGTTCAACAACGTAAATAATGCAATGACTGTTGTTGAACTGTCAAAATGAAAGCCATTGCTACTGATAGTGTATTACGTAATTACCCTGAAGGTGTTTTTAAACACATACATGCCGTGCGATTCTGTAACCATCTCACCGTGAGAGCTTGGGTGAAGTGAGCGTGGAGTGAGCTGTCATTCGCTAGGGATTAACACTATTTAGTGCTCACTTCACTTATGATTTCACGGTGAGATTTTTACAGAATCGACCGGCATGTCACGTTTCAATCTTATTTTACAGCAGATTTCCTGCAGCGAACTTGGACCAAAACTGATCTAAATGCTAACTCATTCCTTCGCTTCTTAGTCCACTGCCTAGTAAATATACTCCACCTGCCGTACATTACACGGATGTGTTCGCAGCTGAATGTGCATCCATTAATCAATAGTCAATTTCACAGCGTAAGCTCAGCAGGCATCATGCTCCATGTATTGTAATCTGCAACGGTTGATTACACACTACACGATATAGTATAGAAAGCATCGATGCTGATAATTGGCGCGTTGAAACATACTCTTGGCTAGCCATTAGGAGTTTGTTATGACCCATTTTACCCTTTTTAATCCATCCAAAGGTTGTCTTTAAAAGATCGCTCATAGCGATAAGACCGCCCACCCATTGTAAATTTCTACATTTATATCTGTAATTTATATGGTGTACACGTGTACATAATAAACGAGTATTCTATTCTATTTACGATATCGACAACAAATTCAGTAAGTAATATAAACATCACTCCCAAAAACAATTTCAAGAATCTCAACCCCAGAATTCGACTAACGAGATTTCTCCTTTTGCGTACAATTTTAAACGAAGTGCCCTAAAGGATCACGATCAATTAGTGCCAAGTGCAATCCCACTGACAGCTGTCGCTCCGCAAATCAAACCAGAAACTCTCATCATTAATTTAACAGCTGGTGTTTGGAGTGAGAAATTATTTAAATAAAGCCGTGTTTGATGAGGATCGAATTGCGAGAAAATGCTAACTACAATAAAGTCGAAGATAAAGAAAAAAAGATACCCAAAACCCCAACGTTGTACTCAATAGTAGCCCTATCAATCTTTTCATCAAAATAAAACTGGAGAACTTCGAACTTTGGTCCTTCGAACTTTCGTAGTTGGAGTTTTTATTCAGTTGGTCCACTGTGTTCAATATCAAAACATGTTGCTTTATTTTCATTGAGAGAGAGTGCAAACGCCTCTGGTCTGAATCCCTTTATAAATAGATGCAGTTTTCGTCGCGTAAAGTAAAACGCGGTAAATGAAAAACAAACACGCTCATAACAAAAGCGCGTGTAAGGAAAAATAAACTGTTTCTTAAAAGCATTCTCTAAAGTAACGCGTGCTTTAAAAGGTTTTCATTTGGCATCATAATTATGTACTAAAAGAGTTGTATTGTAAATAAACAATTCGGAATGTATTTTTTTTATGGTTCCGTTTAGTAAAAAAATTGGTTGTTATAACTTGTCTGTTGCAAAACGGTTTTCTTGACTTCTCGTATGGCCACTCTGTAACAGAGAACCTGCAAGCTAATTGCGTAACACACTATCAATACCAATCAGAATAATTTTGAAGGATATTGCTAATCCATTGCTGCATATGTTCGAAAAATTTGTCTGCTCAACAACGTAAATAACGCAATGAATGTTGTTGAACGGTCAAAATGAAAGCCATTCCTACTGTTAGTGTGTTACGCAGTTACTACGCTGATGTATGCTTCAAAAAATTCTATACCTACATCACTTAGAAATGTAAACAATGTACCTAAGCCTTCTGATATTTATAATCCCCTGTTGCGACTAGAGATGGGTTTATGCCCTGGCAAATTGGGCGCTTTGAATAAACGCCGGATAAATGCCCGTAAACGCCCAATAAATGCCTTTTGCCTGGGCAAAAACTTTAACAGAACTTTTATTACATTTTTCATTCAAATTATTTGATTAAATTCATATTTGAGTGTGCAGAAAAGATTAATTGGTCCAAATAGCGACGTCAATACAAAAAAAATCGATTCCTCATACCTAGGGGTATCCGAAAATACCCCATATATGTTCCTTTTCCTGTTAATGAGACACTACAAAACTCTATACATTTTCTTTATCTGGTCAATTGTTTTCGATAGTATTCTAGAGTGTGGTAGAATGTTCTAGGTACTTGTGATGTGGGGAAATATAAAGGCGCCCTCGCGATCGGTTTAGTAAGTTTGAAGAAAAAATGGACGAGCGACAAGTTCGAACACTGTTCTTATACGAGTACTTTTTAGGCCTCTCGCCCACGCCACGGCGACTTTTTGTAGCGATGCTGTCGCGCTTTCGCATCGATACAGTCGCGATGCGGTTGCTATAGAGATGTAAGTGCTGTATTATACCGTTTTTATTGAAACGTATAAAACGAAAAATACCGTATAATACGGTATTATACCATTTGCTACGGTATTTTATGTATAAATCGATTGTTTCTGTATTTTTTAAGTAAATTATCTGAGTAATAATTAAAATACTGAAAATACGGTGGAAATGCACAGATATAAAACATGAAATGGTATTTTGAAGTGAAAACTTTAGCATCGTTGTGATTTGAAAATCAATGAAACGAAAAAGCGACGGTAAAAAGAGATAAACACACATCTATAGGATTTAACGTGCGAGAGAATGAGATAGAAGTAGTGATGAGCAAAATCCAAGACCAAGACCATGATCAAGACTCGAAGTATTTGAGCAAGACCAAGACTATCTATACACTAGCAAGACCAACACCAAGACCGAACAAGCAAGACCAAGACCAAGACTGAGTAAGCAACACGAAGACCATTACAAAGACTGTCCCAGTCTTGGTCTTGGTCTTGCTTTGCTCATCACTAGATGACGATGACGATGACGATGATGACGATGACGTTCACGATGACGATGACGATCACGATCACGATGACGATCACGATCACGATGACGATGACGATCACGCTCACAATCACGATCACGATGACGATGACGATCACGATCACGATGAAGATGACGATCACGATCACGATGACGATCACGCTCACAATCACGATCACGATGACGGTGACGATCACGATGACGATGACGATGACGATCACGATCACGATGAAGATGACGATCACGATGACGATCACAATCACGAAGACGATCACGATCACGATCACGATGAAGATCACGCTCACGATCACGATGACGATCACGATGACGATCACGCTCACGATCACGATCACGATGACGATGACGGTCACGATGACGATGACAATCACGATGACGATCACGATCACGCTCACGATTACGATCACGATCACGATGACGATGACAATCACGATGACAATGACGATCACGATCACGATGACGATGACATCGTAGATTGTCGGTACTGCTCTGGGTGCCTTCAAGCAGAAACCTAATACGCTGATAGTCGTGTAACACGACTATTAGATTAGATTATTATAATAATATTATTAAATTAGATTAGAATTAGTCATTCTAAAATATAGAATACAATCGAAACTTCAAATATATTTTATTTATTAAACTACAACTCTTCGTAATAACGCAGGATCTTAAAAAGTGAATCAAAATCTAAAATACACAAAATACCAATAATACCGTAAGTTATGGTAAAATACCTGTTTAATACCTAGCCTTTTGGTATTATACGGTATTTTTACAACCATAGGTTGCTAGCTGTTTGCACTCGCTCACACCACGATTCTCAGTCGCGATGCAAACGCGATACTGTCGCGCTTCTGTCGCGATGCAAACGCGTTTCAGTAACGACACAAAAATGCCAGAGTTGCAAGATGGACTCCGTTGAGGCAACATTAGTCACGTTGTCTTTGGTGCTGTTTTTACAGCACTCGACCTGTCTTTGTTGCACTGATGCTCGGTTTTCCACATCTCCACTCACGCGCCACCCTCCCTCCGTTCTCTCCCCGATGTCGTCCGACACGGTCGCGCGTTTACTTCAATACAGTCGCGATGTAGCGAGTAGCGAGTTGTCATCGCTTCTGTAGCGCGTTACAAATGCGACAAACGTGCGGTAGTAGCGATGCTGTCACGCGTTTACGAAACGCGGAACAGCCTCGCTAGAAAAAGTCGCTGTGGGAGAGGGGCCTCAGGCCACAGTGCGCGGGCTGGGGCTGACAATATCAATACTGCATTGGGCGCTGGAAGTACAGACGCCAGCACATCAAGCTACCCGAAACTGTCAGATTTTCCCAATCAACTTTGAACCTTATGCTTTAGCGATAAAGTTGAAAATCTATTAAAGAAATCTGACAGATTGTAGTAGCTTGATGTGCTGGCGTCTCTACAAGCCATGCGACGGTGTCCCGATGGCTTGACCGTTTTAAATGAGGATACAGGAGCCTTGAAAGTCAGCCACGTTCAGGACGACCAACCGCTGTGAATGATGACGATTTACGCCGCGAACTGCAGTCGAATCCGGATGCTACCAGTTGTGAATTAGCGGAAGCACTTAACTGCAGTCACCACGCCGTGGAATACAATCTGCATGAGTTTGGGTATCGAAAAGTTTTGGCTCGGTGGGTACCGCACATCCTTACAGACGCCAGTCGTGCAGTCCGTGTCGCTATTTGTCAATCACTTTTGCTGCAACCCCGACGTAAATAGTTTTTGTCTGATCTGGTTACTGGAGATGAATCATGGATTCATCACGAGAACGATACACGTCGTGCTTTTTGACTGCCTCGAGAAGAAACGCCACCAACTCAACCGAAGCTAAGTCAAAAGAACCACTTAAAAGTTCTGCTTTGCTGTTTCTGGGACGCGCAAGGCATGCTGTTTTATGAAATACTACCTGGGGTAGCCGGTTTCGCTCAGGGAGTTGATATGAGATTGTGTGGTAGTTGGAATAAACTTTACAACAACAACTTACAACAACAACTACAACAAACACACACAACTACAACTTAACATTTTTTTTATTGAAAATACATTCTAACTACAATACTTGTTTATAAACAACATTTTTCATTTTTCCGGGGTATGTATGTATGTATAAATTTTTAGAATTTCCTACTCAATGATCTAGGATGTTCCTGAATACTCTCGAATGTTCCCAAACATTCCACAACATTCCAGAATGTTCTTGAATGTTGTGGAATGCTCTCGAATACTCTCGATTGTTCTGAACTGTTCTACAAATTTCCAGAGGGCAAAAACTCCAGCCCTTATATCTTCAAAAGTATGCCCTTCTGGTAAAAACGGGAACATTCTTTACATTCTTCATGGACAGGAGATAGAGGCTTACCACACCATATAACTCCCTTGATCGTACTGGGACTCATTTCTAAGTTTTAGCGGCATGCACATTGCACACTTTCTTTTATAACATACATTGATTACACAATGAAACTATAAACGCTGACAAATATTCAACCCAGCTCACGAAACTATCTGCTGATATCAAGAAAAACCGACGAACACGAGTCAATGTAGTTTTACTACAAGATAACACTCGACCTCACGTCGCTTTTCCCGGTATTTTTATGGCAGAGTAGTATATTACGTACAAAGACTATTGTAGGATCAAAGCCAATTACAAGACCACTTCATTTTTCATTTAAAGAGAGTTAAAATTATATTTTCTATAATTACCTACTGTGATTTTTTAACAAGACTGATTATTTGATTAAAATTTTAATTTACATACAAAATACTGACATCAAGTTTCATTTTAAGTTAAGTTTCTGCTTTATTTTTTACAAAACAAAGTTATTAGTTTTTGCGCCCAGTGATCGGGCATTTATTTGGGCGTAAACTCGTTTACGCCCAATATGCCAAGTTTATGCCCATTCTGCCCATATTTGTTTTTGCCCTCGACCCATCTCTAGTTGCGACCACTAGAAATAATGAGGTGGTATACTTGACTTTACTGCAAAATAAGTAACGGGAATTCTTTTATTTTTCATCTTGCAACTAATTAACTTGTTCCCTGTGCTTTGGAATAGATTGTGTATTTTTAGCCCAAGTTGACTTATACCAGACGCTGAGCTAGACTAAAAAAAAAGTGTACACGTATATTGAATTATAGCGCAAAATTATATGTATTCCGCAACTTTGCTCCACGTCCCCGACGCGCTTGGATGGTTGAGCGAGAAAAGAAATTAATTTTGATCCGCATCGATACTGTGTAATTATTTCTTCAAAGGTTAGTACAAACTCTTGTTTAAAGATCAAGAAACCGTTACCGATAAGGCTACGCAAGTACCCATGCCTGTTAACGTCTTTCGTATCGCCTCGGGCAAGGGGTATTGTCCACCACGAGTCGCCCATAATCTTGGCTAATATAACAAATGCGAAAGTCTTGTTAGTTTGTTATTCAATAGCGTGGTAAGGAAAGCTGCGGAGAAACCTTAAAGGCTACCTAAGTCTTTAGCGCAAAGCACTTTGTATTTCCTTCCTTCTTGTTTCTCGTTATTATTATGGTTCTGTGGTCCTTTGGCCGTGTTGAATGAGCAACTTTTTTTCCGTGACGATTTTAGTTTCATGAAAAGCAACCTGAGGAATATGTTTAAAAGATGGGCAAGAAAAACATGCCTAGATAAAAATACATCAAGCTAAACGAAGCATGCTCAAAGAGACTTTTTCACCGTAATAACTTGAATTAAATAAAATTTTCAGGGAACAGACGGGGCGGGTTTTGTAGAAAATTCCATCATTTACGTTAGCATTTATTAATTTTATGTAAATACAATGTTATAGGGGAAATCGACGCGCAAACTGTAACCATAAATTCAGCACTTGATTATCGTAGAAATGTTTCGTGTGTTGTCAAAAAAACTCTCTCAATACAACATTTCCTTACAATAGTTAATTGTTGAACAGCCTGCAATGGAGCAGTGGTGGCTCAGTGGTAACGGCCCGGACTTACGAGTGTAGGTCATGGCTTCGAAACCAGACAGCCGCTTTACTTTGTGCAAATAATTTCATCACCACTGCTCTTAAAACGGCGAAGGAAAACGTCGTAAGGAAACCAGCATGTCCAAAGCTTTGAAGACATGCGACATCTACCAACCCGCACTGGGCCCGCGTACTAGATTACAGCCCACTCCCTCCCAAAGAGAGGAGGCCTGTGTCCCAGGGAACATTATAGGCTGATTCTATGAATCTAGGTTCAGTAGTGGATGTTTGCGGGTAGAGATAAGACATTACGCTACAGACTTTAAAAATAAACACTATCTCCGTCACTCAATCGCGTTGTTATCAATGTCAAAACCACCAGGCGGGTGGCTCCGGGAGTGCGGCAAGAGTATAAAGCTCTGGCGTTTTACAAAATGGTTGTCAGGGAGATAAAATCGCGGTTTTGTGCCTATAATAGGCATGAGACTGGAAGTGGACACGACGGTGACCCGACCCGGGGCACTTGCCCTTACTATCACGACATGGAAGTGACTTTATGTCACATCTTATTGTGTACTTTGTCTTATTACCTTTTCATTATGAGGTACAGCTTCTACGATGTAATGGCGAGTGCACGCTGATCGTTTGGTCGTGATGTTTACGATTTCTTTATTTCTGATGCTGTAACCTAATAATGTTCTTAAAAATGAAATTTGTGTCCAGTCCAAATGGTATTCACTCAATTCTAGCGCTTGCATATTCAGAAGTAAGCTCAGTTCTTCAGCACTAATTCGAAGCCACATCTAATGGTTCACAGTAATGAAATGGAAACCACGTTCTCTTCTTACTTTTAGAATACAGGTGGCAGCCCCTGCGTTGAAAGTCTTCATCGGTTATTAATAAATACAACGTGTAACGGAAAGGGGGTATCAACCCTGAAGGAGGTGAATGTTCTCATGAAACTCAACAACTTTCCCCAAAGAACATAGATCGAAATATGAAAAAAAAATTTGGCCCTCCCTTACAAAACTGACTACCAGCTGATTGATTTACTATGGGAGGGCCAAATTTTTTTTTCATATTTCGACCTATGTTCTTTGGGGAAAGTTGTTGAGTTTCATGAGCACATTCACCTCCTTCAGGGTTGATACCCCCCTTCCGTTACACCCTGTATAGTAAGGAAAATTAGTAATATTTTGACCTCATACATATTGCACTTTTCTATGAAACAGCTATTTTTTTTTTTTGACAATACACGAAAAATTTCTACGATAATCAAGTGCTGAATTTATAGTTACAGTTTGCGCGTCGATTGCCCCTTACACATTGTATTTACATCAAATTAATAAATGCTAACGTAAATTATGGAATTTTCTAGAAAACCCGCCCCGTCTGATCCCTGAATATTTAATTTAATTCACGTTATTGCGGTGCTAGTCTCTTTGAGCATGCTTCGTTTAGCTTGATGTATTTTTATCTAGGCATGTTTTTCACACACATGCTTCATATCATGGGCACATTAAATTCAGTCATCAATCTTAACTTGCAAATGTTAATATAAGCAATAAGTTAGTGTTAATTAACTACGTAACAAAGTATGAAGTCAAGTACTATTAATCAAAAGAAAGTCTGCGTTATGATGATATCATTAATAAAGCGCTTAACGTCTGATTTTATTGCATCAGAATATAACTCTTTAACAGCAAGCAATGATTTAAGTTTTTAGGCTACACTTAGTTGTGTAGAACTTGTTTCGTTGTAAACAAGAATTGTGTTAAAATGTTAAGACTTAACAGTTACGAGTTTTGGGTCGTGCTTTATCTTTTCCATCGAAATAGTAAGACATACCACAGTACCGTTTGTACTGCTAGGCCGTAATTCTCTATGACACAGTGAACGAAACCTTGCGAAATCAACGCGAGATTGGCGGGATTAGCTAAGGAATTGAGGTGGTTTTGAAGTAAGGAATCGTTAAGTATTTTGTAAATCCCGCATTTTATTTTTTTTGAGTTTAGAATGAGCTTTCAAATATTTGTATCAGGTTTTTGTTTGGAAGAAGGAGTGATAATATAGCCGGGGTGATGCAAAGACGTTTGATACAACGCTTTATGATGATGTAAAGACGTTCGCTTGGAATAAACGCAGAAAATGTAACGTGTATGATTTGAACACATACACCTGCTACAATACTTTTGAATTAGAGGAAACAAATATGGTTCGGTTCTTATGAAGATGTGACAATTTAGTGCAGTGTAATATTGCTGTTTCTCAACTTCTCTACACTTTAAAAGGCTCTCAATTACGTTGAGGCAGCCCCATTATACACTTCGTTAGTTGTAGGATCTAATTTATTTTCACGTTTTTGCCACTTACGTTGTTCGTGTCCCTTCGTTAGGTTGGAATAGAATAATTATGGCGAAACAGCATCCAGTACTAATGAACTAATTCGCTTTTCGATTTTGCAGACTTCAATTTTGATCACCTCCTCTAAATATTCGGTTGTAGCTGTAGCGACACCGTAATTTACCGGTAGGTGCTCGTTACAATATAATGACGGGACAGATGTACGGATCCCTCGCCTCACAACAGGTGTGCACGCGCCTTAATTTTTTTTATGACTCCGCTATGCTCTGTCTCGCTCTTTCGAGATAACGTCTTGTAGAAAGAGAGGCGACAGTTGATATCGAATAAAAATGTGTTAAATATTGTAATATTTCATGTCAACTTGTGTTTTTTATGTCATCGATGATTGATGACCGTGCAGAGCTTTTAAACAATTCTTTATCCTCCTGACGTTAATATTAATTGGAACCATTCGCTCACTTAATTAGTTCTTGAAAAGCAAACATCATTTTGGAATAAATTGTCGAACAGAAAACAATTTGCAAATAAAAGATACTCGTACGTAATTAACGCAACCTGCAAAAGTACCGCATAAATATGTCCGCTAATTAAAATTAATTTGATAAAGTGCAAACCGCATTTTCTGTCACATCATAATTACTGCGGACAGCATGTTTGGAATATTTGTGCGGTCTCTCAAAAACCATCGGAACCCGTTCTTTGAGCAAAAAAAGTCTGTAAATTATATCGATATTACCGTGCATCGATACCGCGCGGGCCTCGGCGTGCGCTGCCCGACTGCCTACATCGGCAGCTGTGACAGATTTTGTATTTTTTGCACGAATACAGCAGACATCGATTTGCAATTTTCGTGCAAGTGGTTCCGACCTTTAATGTTCCTACCTGCTGGGCAAAAAATATTTATAGTATGCATCTGCATGCAGTGTGAAATAATTCAATATTAACGACTTTTCAAGTTGTGTAACCCGCTTGATAAATACACCTTTCAGAACAGGAAATTCGCAATATCAAAAGTAACATCAACTAGCCTAGCCTACAATATACTGTCGATGTTCTGGATGGAATGGTCCTTTTCAGTAAGTACCTATGAAGAATTCAGCAACGCTCAAACCCAGTTGGGAATGAAATTCAAGGCATTTTTACACAGGATCATCTGATGAAAGGTCCGGACGTAATATAAAAGGAAGACTTAGGAAAATAACCTCACATAACACTGGGGGCGTTCCGTGGTTTTATTTACCACATTTACGAAATAAAATACAAATTCTCTAGACTATTTCGAACATATTCGAGATGTAGGATTTTTTTGCGCATCAAGCATATCTATAAGACATACCATACATACACTACCACACATATTTATAGTAAATCGTATGTGTGTTTATAACCTATTTATGTAGGTATTTGTTTCGTTTTTTTTTTTATCTTGCTCACTGTCCTCTCAACTGACATCTAATCTCCTGCCAAAGCACCTGCCATCTAATCTCTTCACCACCCTTGGTTTTCTGGTAGAGAATGCCTAAGGCATTAAGTCCGCCTTTGTACGTTTTGTGCGAAAACTTAAATAAAAAAAAAAAATGGTTAATCTTCTTGTGCGTCGTAAACGAATTAACACAAAATACCAAGTTTTACTCCATTAAGATAAATTCTGGTGTCGGAAAATCGCTCTGAGGTTAGCCATCAGCCAATTCGCTGCGATCCCTTGATTAACTCGGTCACATGTGCCGTAAACATCTGGTTTACATCTCCAATTCCAAGTCTCCTATAGCCCGAATCTCGCAGGACATCAAAGGACATCAAATGCTCCATCGAATGGCACATAATGGCTTTCGGCCAGCAACACGACGGAGTTACAAATCGCTTTTAATGCCGTAGTCTGCAGACTCAGAAGACAGCGGAGGTCAAGTGTTGAATATTCAGCAGGCGGTTTAAATTAAGGTTTGGTTTAATGGTGTTAGGGAAAAGTTACAGGTGTAACTTTGAGAAAAGTTACGTAGTTTTGGACGACGATGTTCCCCTCGATGCCAACAAGAGAAACGTTCTTTGTCGTCTCCTTTAGCTTCGCCTTTCAGCCCAGTTAGTAAGCAGTGGTGGCCCCGTGGCAAGTGCGACTCAGATCGTACGTTCGATCCCAGATAGACGCTTTACTTTGTGTAAATTATTTCATCACCAGTGCTCTCAAAACGGTGAAGGAAAACATTGTGAGGAGACCGACATGTCCTAGAATCAAGGATTTTAAGACTGTGACATCTACCAACCTGCACTGGGCATGCGTGGTGGATTAGGTTCGGCCCATTCCCTCTCACTGAGAGGAGGCCTGTGTCCCAACAGTAGGAACATTGTAGCCTGATAATGTTCATGTTATGTTTCAGCCCAATCTACCTTGTTTTATTTCTTCTTTCTTAAACTACAGTTATTTCTCACTGCAGTCATAAATCAACCACTCCACGATGTGTTAATTTGTCAGAAATTTTCGAACTTGAATTATTGCTTGCGCCCACATAAATCTTGCGCACAAATATACCTCGATGAGATAATTCCTTCCAACTGTAACTAAAAGAAACATTCTCTGAGACCAATTACAAGCTATTACCTAACGTAACCATGAATAAATAAGTTTAACGATTGTGATCAAGCGTGTCTGACTTTCTCGTAATCTGATGGTGGATAATGTCCGGTTATGAGCGTGGCATCAATCATCCGCGACAGGGATGGAAATCGCCGCATAATAGGCCCCTACTTTAGTGTGACCTTCGTGGACCTTCTTTTATCATTGCGTTGAGGTAATCATGGTGTTTTTTCTCGGAAATAGATACCTATCTATCTATTTTCGTAGTGCTATAGCATAACCAGCATATAATGTTCCCACTACGACACACTGGGACACAGACCTCCTCTTATTGAGAGGGAGTGGGCTGTAATCTACCACGCGGGCCCAGTGCTGGTTGGTAGATGACACGTCTTCGAATTTTTTGGTTCTAGGACATGCCCGTTTCCTCAAAATGTTTTCCTTCATCGTTTAGAGAATATACACAAACTAAAGTGACGACCTGCAACTCGTAAGTCGGGGCCGCTACCACTAGTAGTAGGTATATACGTATTATCGCGTACATATACATAATCTAGCTTTTCTTGCGAGAAAAACAAAAAAATACTGTCTATTTGTTTTGGAGTAAAGACTTTCCTTCAGGCAAACTTGGACAACTATTAGTTACAATTTGCTCGTAGGTACTGTCCGGAATAAGAAGTTTCTGTGTCTTTACCTATAAAAAGTTTCATCCTGCGAATTACGGACGGAAAAGTAAAATTTATTATTAACAGCTTCAGTGGCAGTATAGCAGTGTTCAAAATAAGTGGAGTGTACTTTTAGAGAAACATTATTTTTTGTCTTTGTTGGAATCCAGTGGCTAAAGCCGGTCTAAACAATTAAATAACCCTTGCTAAACGCTAGAAAATCCCATAAAAATCCGGAAAACGCCACAGACGAGAATAAAAACATTCGAAAGTTGTAATTCAGTCAAGTCCTAACAAAGTGACAGTCCTTTAAACTCTGTAACCCGAGGCGAGTCAAAACTAAAGTAGTTTATTCACGAGAAGACCAAAAAAATGTCAGTGACATGACATGGATGAACGGGGCTACCATATAAACAATAAACCTTACATGTGCACTACTTGAAACTGGCGAATGGCGATTATCTGCAATATTTGGAAGCAATATACTTGGTCTAACAACTTAGGCTATCGCAGTACTCTGCTGGACATAGCCATATCCCAAGTTACACAATTCGACACAACACCCTGACCTCTGCGTTCCATATTCAGTCTGCCCCAACTGCAGTTTTAAGGTCCCTCCAGTCTATTTAGATGAGGGGCGTCCACTTTGCTTTTCAATTCGCGGTCCATCTCCAAATCCTCGTCTACATCAACACAGTCATCGCTCATTGGTTAGTTAGCAATAGGTACTTGGTGACGGGCATTATTGTCGTCTAATTCTTGTCGCCAAGTGTGTGCATGGCTTGCATGGCTTTGACTTCAGACGGCGGTCTATTTTAGGAGTCAAATCGTTTATTTTTAAATCCCCGACTTGTCCTACCAATAAATAAACGAAAGCACCATTTCACTTTTTATTTTGTAACCTTTTGCTTCCTATAGAAGGATGTAGGAAATGTTGGCAGTGTCTACATGAGCGATATTTATTGCTTTTTATTAACATAGTATAAAGGTTCAACTATTTAATTAACTTCTGTATATGTCTAGTTATAGAATGTAGGAGTGCATTATCAAGATGTAAGTTCATATTCGTTATGTCTATTTTTGGTTTGGTATTCAAGTAAAAATTCTTTTGACAGTTTACTTCTTATTACAAAACAGAATTTTCTTATAGTCCTATTCTGCAAAAATCTAACCGTGAAAACTTAGGTGAAGTGAGCTGTCAATAGAGTCAATCCCTGGCATACTCACTTCACCTAAGTTTTCACCGTGAGATTTTTACGGAATACACCGGTTTTTTCTACATATTTCTTCAGTGTGTCAAAAACGCTACGCTTTACCAAGCGTAACTTTTATCAAACACGACGTAACGCATGCGTGTGCATATAAAAACATCACGCGTAGTCAATGCGTTACTTAATGTGATAACACATAAACATGCGTGTTATTGTTTACATAATAGTTCAACCGAATCGAACGAGATCTATTGACTCGGGAGATGCATCGGAGTTGATTGGAAGTCACGTCATTGTGTCCACAAACTCGGAACGGAGAAAGGCAAGCATTTTTGTCATTGGTTCAGATCTAACAAGGGAATTAAAAGATTGTCATAATAGGTCATAAGGTAAGATCTATGGGCTTGTATAGAACTTGAGTGTTTAAGACCACAGTAGTCAAAATTAAGAACAGAGATGACTGGGCACTAAGTAACGGAGAACGTGAGAGAATATGTACTAATTAAGATCGAAAGAACATTGGTAAAAAAATATAAATTGAATGCTGTATAAACTTTATTAAGTTCAGAACAGAATATCGTACCTATGAAGCCCATCCTAAAAATACACTACCGGACATCCAGTATCTCGCATTATCATGCGCCCGCGCTTCGCAACTTATCGCCAGCGCGAGCGCCAGTACGCATTCCTCTCTGCGGTTTGAACAAGGATAATTTGCCACGCTAAATATCCTGGTATTAGTCTAATATAGTTGGGTAATAAAATTTTATAGGGTTAAAAATATATTGTTCGACAAGACAGTAGTTATGAGTTGATTCCACACGATCATAACATTAAATAATATGTAATTTCACTCTGTATGTTCCTTAAATTTAACTAATTATTTGATTTCTTATGTACATACAGTAAAGTACATTGAGAAACGACATATAAGTATATGATAACTATGAATTTTAATAGAACACACAAGTAAGCAATGTCGCCACCTAGAAATATACACTAAGTATATAATATGTAATATATTCAAATAAACCCTTACCTAGCAGTCAATTCTTACTATTCATAGATAACTTGTAACAAAATCATGCCGTAATGTCAATATTTCGTTAGAAGACAGTTCAATAACAAATGTGACACTATTTTTATCGTTAATGATAATGTTCTTTTGACCAATAATGCTAGGACTTGCGATAAACGCATTTAATCACGTTCCATTACAAAATAAATACTATGGCGCCTAATCGGTCTAGCTAGACTTAAGTTGCAAGCCTTGAGGTTTTATAATTGATTACCTAACTAGGTTTATTTTGTACTAGCTGTTGCTCACGGCTCTACTTCAGATCATCAACTTCTTGCCCTCGTCCCTTTTACTTTGGGTCAGTGCAACACGTTTTTTCTTCCATTCTCCCCTGTCAATGGTCACGCTATTTTCATTCACTCCCGTTTCTTTCATATGATTCCTCACACTATCCATATTTTCTTTGGCCTTCCTCTCCCTTTCCATCCATCATCATCTGCCTAGCCTTTTCCCAACTATGTTGGGGTCGGCTTCCAGTCTAACCGGATGCAGCTGACAAGCAGTAATTTACATGGAGCGACTGCCTATCTGAGCTCCACAACCCAATTACTGGGTAATACGATACCCCTTGGTAAGACTGGTTGTCAGACTTTCGGGCTTCTGACGACCCGTTACGACAGTCAAAGATCCACGAATGACAGCCGGGTCTAACGGCTTAACGTACTTTCCGAGGCACGGAGGGGGTCTTGGTATGTAAAGATGGTCACCCATCCACGGACCAACCGCGGCAAGCGCAGCTTAACCTGATCTATCGACCCGTGTGGCTGTTATTACTCAGCCACAAGCCCTCCTCTCCCTTTCCATCCATTATATTCATCACTCTTTTAGTCACATACGTTTCCTCCCTCCTCATCACGTGTCCATATCAAGCCAAACGACTATTAACTACTTCTTGTACCCGTATAAAAAGACACCCAATGGATTACCTATGCCATTGTCTAACATTATTTGACTGCCAGTTCATCGAATTCTGCTCAGCGTTTATGCGTATAAATTTGTGTGAGACGTAAGATGAGATTTCCGTGTAATAAAATCTCACCGTTCCTATAATTGGTCATGCAAAGTTGCCCCGTATCATCAATCATCATACACTGTACCACATTCAAAGCCGTAAAAACCTCCTATCAAATATTGGCCGTCTATCTTTATGAATATAAAATAATGCTAGGTTGTTTGGACCAATACTCGATCAGTGATAGCAAATGTTTGCCCATGTCTCTTGCCAATATCCTCCCATTTTATATTACCATTACTTTTAGCTAGTTATGACAGTACTTCTCGAGTCTATAGTCTTCAGGTGAACGGGTGGATTATGGTTATTATTTATTATCATTATGGTCATGTATGAGTTGTATGGCTTGTATGTTTGAGTTGTTGGAGTTGTAAACTGTAGCGGAGGTCATAAAAATTCTCCACACAGCATTTAGATCTCTATTCTCGTTATTCTGTTTGAGACAAACATCTGGGAATGCGTGTGACCAAATTATATTGCTTTGTATGAAATATGGAATGAGTCAGAATTTTTTACATGTGTAAATACCAATTTGTATTTAGTATAACAAAATGTTATTATGAATCAAAGACAAAATATTTTATTTGAACATAATTGCTGTCTAATTCATTATATGAACTTGCCTTCTATATTATACATATACATATTATAAATTAAAGTCGCTTTTTTGTGTGACCGCGTTGTTCTTCTAAACTACACAGCGTTTTCATCATCAGAGACATTTTTCCGGACGTTGATATTAAACTTACTTATAATAAAAAAAAATGTGATTTTTTTTCAATTCATAAAAACCGTGCGAAGCAGGGGCGGGTTGCTAGTTTCTAAAAAAAGGTGCATGACGGTAGTCTAACAGGTTGAAGCCCATCTCAATAGACAAGTTCTTATCACATTGTCCCCCTCTAGACACAGGAACAAAACGCCACGTGCTCTGATCCTTCAACTTCAACAAATCCCTCGTGCATCTTTATAAGTACCATGTGCGTTTCGAGTACTACAGACATGACCTTTTCGAAGGTCATCAAGAAAATTATCTTCCGTCTGCTCATCTGAAAGTAAAAAGGGAACGCCAAAAAAGTTCTGTCCGCAAAAAAAATAATTGGGCACCAGCTGCTCGTCAGTTTTTGCAAGCTGCTAAAGATCGGGCGGCCAAAAAATCTGAGAAATAAAATAATAAACAATACATTCAAATCTACTTTAATGAATCTGAAAGTCTGAATATAAACAAATTACACTAACAACTATAATTGAATACCGCTCAATCAATAACGAAAAGCAAATAAAATGGCGATTGAAACACATCAATAGATTCAATTACCTAATTCAGCCCTTGTTCCCATTCAAACGAATCAATCTTCATTACACCAACATTCAATATAATTTACTGTGAAAATAAATCGTTCTACAAAGTTATTCTATAAGTAAGTATTTTTATGGGCTCTAACGTTTTATAAATAAACAATTGAACATTGCTTAGAATCCCCAAGACAAAATGTATGCATGTAGGTGCTGCATGGGTAGGTAACCATTATTTATGTCTGTATATTTTCCTGGTACTAAAATTAACATTTTATTATTTATCCTTTACGGACATTGTTGAAACGACATAACAAGCCTATTTCATGTTAAAATTAATTTAGTTACTGATAATTTGGGCACAAATCTGTCCTTCTACACATCCTGGGCGTATTGACCTAAAACAAATCGAGTCCAAATTATGCTAATAAATTGTGATTACACACGTGGTCAGGTCGTTGACCCGTATGCCCGAAATTGTAACCCCCTCGACGAACACATGGGTTTGCTCAGGCTCAGACTGTGTTTGCACATAACTAGAGTACGTGGTTATGGTTGGGCTATTGATAGATGTAGTTACGATTTGTAGGTCAATTAACGTCCTATATTGGTTATAAACTATTGCAAGGGCGTATTTGTTTGCCCAACCAGTACTTATCGGACTTTGATCGATTATAAACAACTAGCTGTTGGTTTCGACTTCATCTGCGTTCCAACATGAAAGTGGCCTATGTCCTTAGCCAGTTCTATCTGTGTGCATTTCATAAATATTCGTTCAGCCATTTTAGCGTGAAAGCGTAACAAATAAACAAACTTACTTTCACATTTATAATATTAGTCAGGAAAACAGCAGTGGAAAGCCTCGTTCGTACAAGGTTATTAACACAGTTGCGAAAAATTATCTCTTTTCTGTTGGAGTTTTGAGCAAAGATTCCCAACAACAATTGTGCAGCTATTCTGTAAAAATATTACCGTGAAAACTTAGGTGAAGTGAGTTGTCTTTCCACATGATCGTAGGGATTGACGCCTCAGTTTAAACTCACTTCACCTTAGTTTTCACGGTGAGATTCTTACACCAATAGTACTACTGGTCTGTTGCGATACTTAAATTCCAGAATTCCAGATGTAAACTTATCGTAATATATAAAAAAAACCGGTCAAGAGCGAGTCTGACTCGCGCACCGAGGGTCCGTACCATCATATTATATAAAAAAACTTTCATCGGCGAGGCCTACATTCGTCAGAGAATTTTAATACTGCGGTGTACAATATTGCAGTTTTAGATCAGCGCCATCCCTTGACCTAATGTAATTTTCGTTGATGATTTCTCAAAAAATGTGCTATTTAGAGACATCGTTTTATTTTTCCTGTAATCTTTACATAAACTGCTATCACATATAATAATTTCAGATTTTTCTCTATGCAAACTTCGGATATAAGGGGGGAAACGGTATTTTTTTTACATCTCTTATCAAAAGTCGAAAACTATGCGGCTTGTAAAAAAAGAAACGATGTTTGAGAATATGCTAACAGCGCTCTATCATGTGATATGCCCGACATGCCCTAGTAGCCCCACTTCGATTTTTTAAAACCCCCCTGTCCCTGTTGCAAAAAATATATAATTTTTATATATTTCTTATATGCAAAATAGTTGGGCAAACGTCATTTAGAACTGTTCCAAATTTGAAGTTAGTATAGTTCTTGAGATATCCAGCTGTGACAGACAGCCGGACAGACAAACAGACTGAGTCGCACCACAAGGGTTCATTTTTACCATTTTGGTACGGAACCCTAAAAAGGCGATCAAGTGCGTCCTACATTCGGATGCTCATCCAGTAGGGCAAGTGCAGGGTACTAGAAGCGTTCACAAACTGTAGGAGAGCTCTCGACGTCATTTACGAATAGCTTCACGAATGGAGCTCCGGTTGACTCGTCAATTCCAGCCCGCTTCAATTTGGAAACGAGATGTTTTGCAATTGGGTTAGTTACCCTGTGATATTTGGAAAACGTTTTTAGGCATGTGTGAAGTGTTAACGAACATCGTTTTATGAATAAAAAGATAGATAATAACGTAAAGTTAGTTAGTTTCTTACTGAAGCAAGAAAAACTAAGCGTTATTAATACCCAACGCGATACAAATTATTAATAGTAACTTTTATGGCTGGTAATGGCGCCGATCCCCTTGTTCACAAACTAGACTTTTAAGTTCAGTCCATCTTTTTCCGTCTGTTTCATTATGAAAAGGACAGAAGATAAATATTACTTTAGCCCTGTCCAATTAGCGTTTGATTTAATTTGACTTATTTTTAGTAGCCATTTTTTTTAACCACGTCTAAAGTTGTCTATGAAGTATCCTAATTTGACAGGACTAAATTAATATTTATCTTCGGGAACTATATTTTCTATCACCAAAATTTATATTTGTCATCAAGTTGTATCACCTAATAAATACTCGTAGATCTATCGCCACGAAATATTTTCGTTCTCAGATAAACAAAAATTGTTCCCAGGTATGAATTATCAAATTAATGTTAATATAATTATGTGTAAAATAAGAGATCGATAACCAATAAAATTATATTGCATTACATGAATATAAACTTCGTTCTTATAATAACAGTTTTGTTACTTAAATAATAGCTCTGTGCTCAGAATGGTAGATCTGTCACCAAATAAATCGATTATCGATCCCTGACTGCGACTCCTTTTTATTTGATATTTTGTCACCAATACAGTAGTAACATTTTATTTCGTTCAGATATTAAATTAATAGTATTCGTTACCAATTTAATACATCAATTTATAATTTTAATGAAAAAATGATCAAATCTCTTGGGCACCCCGACACGGACAGGTTAGGTTCGAAGGGGATGATGAAGTGAGCGAGCGGAGCGAGCGAACGAGCCCCCGTCATCCACTTCGTGTTAGGTTCCTTTAAACCCTGCAGACAGAAATAGGGGCCCCGCGAAGCGGGGCTCCGTCGACTACACCTTATTATTATTAAAGATAAGTAGCACAATATATAATATTTAGTCTAAAGTGTATTTTTAAGGCGTCCATATATTTTTATGACAGACAATAATAGGAAAAAATGGATTTATTTCATAATATTTTAGGAAACGTTATTTGGTGACCATTAATCCATTTTGGTAACCGTTTAGAATTTTTTTGGTTGCGAAATAGGTAGAGGAAAGTAACCAAATATGGAATACCATTTTGTTTTTTACCCTAAAAAAAAACAAATTTTAAAAATCAAAAACTTTTAATCGTAATTATCAACTGACATACATTTTCGCTTTGGATAGTAACAGTCTTGTAAATTATTTATTAATTATAAGTACTATAATTTCTCCAAAAGAAAATAAACACAAAGGTATCTATTTATGGAATAGGTACCCCAAATATGGAACAGTAAAAATTAACCTTAATTTCTATGAGATACTATAGGAATTTTGGTCAAATATAAAATGTTACTTAAACTACTTGAAATAATCACAAATCCAGGGGTGGAATTCTTCACCAGCGCAATCATTATATGCCCAGAGTTCGCACATGGAGCATTTGATCCAGGTTTATCCTCGAATATCGTTTTCTGACAGCAACAAAACAAAACAGCCTCACCGCGGCTATGTCACTCACTCGACTGCCGAGTTGAAACCTGTACGCGTGTATAGTGTTAGAAAGAGATAGTTGATCACTGCCTACTGCGTCTAGCTGTATTTGTTTTCGAGAAATGCGGGTATTCCACATTAGGGATACTATTCCATATTTGGTTACTTTCCCCTACTTTTTTTGATTATAATACATACAAAAACATTTATTTGGTACTAGACCTTATATCTCAGGATTTTAGGTGATTTATTGTGGAACTGATTTTGCATTGTTTGGTGACTACATTTTGGTGACAGATCTACTATTTTGAGGACAAACCCTATTATTTAAGAAACACAAAACTAATTAAATTGGTGATAGCTTAAATGATACCCTTTATCTTCTGTCTTTTTCTCAATGAAATAGACAGAAAAATGTGCACTGAACTTAAAAGTTCAGTTAGTAAACAAAGGAATCGGCGCCAATATTCCATCTTCGTAACTAATAATTGATAAATGCGAAAGTAAGTTTGTTTTTTGGTTACGCTTTACGCTAAAACGGCTGAACGGATTTGGATGAAATGCACACAGATAGACCATGACCTTATGGCTAAGGCAACTTTCTTGTTGGATCGCAGACGAAGTCACAGCCAATAACTAGTAAGAATATAAAGACTCCATTACCATATACTTCAGAAAAAATTTACTGTCGTCAATCCGAAATCTCCTTGAAACATTGTTTCAAAAACACTTTCGTAGCATTTCATTAGTTAATTAGTTCAGCTGGAACAAACAGTAAAAGCAGTTTTAATTAATTAATTACTCTAAGTTCTTCCTCCGCGATTCAGATTGAATTTGAAACGATTTTGCTCTGCAATGTAGAGCAGCATGTCGATTCTGTAAAAATCTCACCGTGAAAACTTGCGTGGAGTGAGCTTTCAGTGTCATCGCACTGATGACTGACCAAGGATTGACCAAGCATACATTTACAATCATAATCGAGATTTTATTAATATTTTTTTATGCTAATTCTATTGGTCATTTTATATAATTTCAAAGCTAGTATTTTAGCAGCCAAAACATCGCTATATAAGGAATAGTCTAGAAAAAAAAAACAACATTGAGATTCTGACTAAGTTTCTGTTTTGCTATTATATTTTAAAAGCCCCCAAATAGTAATATTTTGGCAAACAAAATACTAGCTATGAAATTATATAAAATTATCAACAGAATTAGCATAAAATATATTATTAAAATCTCCATTATGATTGTATATGTATTAGGGTGGTCCTTATTCCTAAGAAAAAAAAATTTTTCTTTAATTTCGCGGGGCACCACGTAATTTGATTATATACCATAAGAAAGTATTTCAGTATTTTTTTTGAATTTTTTAAGTGACATTTAGAGGTCGCTACCAAGGTTTGAATTTTAAATAAAAACTCGAATTTTTCTTGTTTTCTTTTTTTTTTTTTTAGATTCTGCCATTCTTTGAATAGTTTTTCAATTTTACTGATGACATGTTTTTTTAATTGAATTGGTAGGTATACTAGCTTTTTCCCACAAATTTATAACTCCGCAAGCCGTCGAAAGTCGCAGATTCACGTATGCTTTTCTGTTCTTCATTTTTGTAGTAAAAAAAAAACGCAAAACTTCACCGATGGATGGCAACGTTGATTGGTTTAATTCGGATAATAATTGTCCAATAAGCCAAACTTTACTTTGATTTCTAGTAGCTTTACTGAGACGCCATTGCAAGTTGAAACACGTTAATATGATTTTTACAAATAAAACACGTACGCTCTCGTTAATGACGTATTAGACATGAAGTGTAGTAAGAAGTGAAGTAAGACATACAATTTGAAACATACGCAATTACGCATGCGCACAAACCAATTTTTAACGTATTATGTTATTGCGCACGCGTACGTCTTATCTTTTTGATTGTGTGAACGGTCTAAATCTCGACGCGTCGGTACAGAAGAGAGGTCGAGAGGAGGAAGGGATAAAAAGCGATTGTCTATGCGAGTTTTACTTGCACGGAAAACATGATATAAACACCTAAATGAAACATTAATGAAACCATCATTTAAGATGTTTTTCAATGCTTTTTGTAAAAATTTTGACAGCTGGTAGCGACCTCTAAATCTTAACAAAAAAAAAAACAAAAAAAACTTATTTCATATTTAGAAGTATATAATCACATGAGAAAGTGCCCCGGGGATAATTTAAGAGTCGAAAAATAAGGACCACCCTAATATGTATCCTTGGTCAATCCCTAGTATCAGGTGGGATGACACTGACAGCTCACTCCACGCTCACTTCACCTAAGTTTTCACGGTGAAATGGTTACAGAATCGAACAGCTGAAGTTCCTCAGTTGCTATGTTTACTCTAACAGTAGTCATTGTTTCTACAAAGCTTTGTTCATGCATCGGTGTAATGAATCGTAATATGCTTCTCATTCGTGTATTAAAAGAACCTGTAGGCTTACTCTCGACACTCGATCTCAATCGGAATTGGAAATTGGGATCGAAATCTTGTCATTTGGAACTCTTGAATGCTACACTAGCGCCCGATTGGAATCGTATTAGGTGATGTTTTTTGGTACTAAATGAAATTGACTTTACTCGAACGAATGCACTTTTTCGGTACTCTTGACGAGATTTTGACGTTGGTATATCGAGTTTGAAATCGTGTTCATGTCAAAATTTAACGATTCCAAAAAGGTTACCTTTTTCGGGATCGAGTTAGTTATTGTGGCTAATTTGTGGAGTTTTTATTGTGAATAATGGCACGTTTAGAACTTATAGAGTAAGCGCGCTAATTATGGACCACCATAAGGATGTTGTCAAATAAAACTCAGAATTTTAAAGTTTAATCAGCCTTATGTATTTTGAACAGTTCGATAATTATTTGATATCAAAAACGAATAATAAAATTCTGAAGAAACATCAACATATTAGAAATAATCAACATTTTCTAAATTATGTCATTATTGTAAGTTTGCAAAAAGTGTACAATATATGGACCATATGGTTTCAAATATGGACCACAGTTAATTGTGTTCAGAATTATTCAGAAAAACTAGCCCTCTTGCCTAAAATTGAATCAGTCAACTATTAGGGTTAAACTAGTCATTGGTACACACTTCGCACACGAAGAAATCAACCATATCTTCTACGCCAGCACAATCTTCATGGGCCCATTCCCTACAAGATACACATTGGATCCATTTCTCTCCATGAACATCTTCAGAATAAAGACCATTACAATACAAACATCTACCATTTTCATTTTGGGAACGATCTGGACTTTCATCGGTACTATCATTGACTGAAAAATCATTCTTATCATAACTTTCAGATGATGATTTCTTATCTTTTGAGGTTTTTCTTTTTTTTTTGAGCTGTTTTCTTTTGTGCTGTTTTCTTTTGTGCTGTTCTCTTTGGCGTTCTCTTTGGCGTTTTCTTTTGTTCCTTTTTTGTGCTCCTTTGTATCGACGTTTCTAAATCTTGTTTATAAGGTGAAGATGTCAAAATCGTAGGCCTGGTAGTTTTCCTTCCTCTATTGCTGACAGTCTTCTTTAAATGCGGTATGGGCTGCAACACCTTTGGCGACAAAAATGTTCTAGATGATGTAGAGGGACCAGCTATAGAATCATCGATGGTTGTCGTCGGCAATTTGGTTTGTTGATTAGCTTGGTGATGTCCATCAATGCTTTGGGGTGATGGCGTTTCATTTACAGACTGATGTCTCGGAGTTACAGCAACTCTTGGCTCAGGCAAGCGGTTATGGGAATCATCATTTACTGGTGTCCTTAAATCGCGCGCTGGATTATCAAAAAGCCCTTCTACCTCTGGAAGGTCTTCGTCAATGAAATCATGATCTTGGAATACATTTCTGTTAACGGGATATATTCCAGTAGCACGAAAGCCGCTAATGGCCAATTCTGCTCGCTGAGCTCTTATATAGGCTTGACCAAATAATTCTGCAATGTCATAATGTGTTATTGCTCGAGCATGCATTCGTAGTCGTTTACGAATTTCTTCAGTCAAGTACTTTTTTAATGGACCCATAAATGTTTTATCGAGCGGCTGCATTTTGTGACTAGAGTGTGGGGGCAGACTCAGCAAGCGAACGTGGTTTTCTCTGGCTAAATCCACTACTTTGATATTTCGGGTGTGACTAGCATGCCCGTCTAAAATCAGGAGAACCGGCGATGTAGCTGTTGGTTTCACATGCTGTAAAAAGTGCTCGAACCATTGAGTAAATAGTTCAAGTTGTATCCATCCTGATGGATGACAAGCGTGAATGGCACCAGGTGGAGCACCTTTCATGAGTAGTGGATTATCCCGTTTTCGCGGAAATATCATCATAGGTGGAACAAATGTGCCACCTGCACTCATACATATCACACAAGTGATCGTTGATCCACGTTCTGCTGATGTTACAGTTCCTATTTGTTTTTTGCCCTTGAGCGCCAATATCTCGGGCATTTTCGATGGTACCACAGATATGCCAGTTTCATCTACGTTGTATACATTGGTCGCAGGATACTGATATTCATTTACAGAACTCTCCAACAAATCAAAAAATGCGTTAACATTTTCTTTATTGAAGCCTTTCATTCTGGCGACTGATGTACCCGTTGGACGGCGAAAGGATAGATTAGAATGGCGCTTAAGGAATAATCTCAACCATGATCTTCCCGCAGATTCATTACCTTGTGAAAATGAGTGCTTTATGTTATTTTTTTCTGCCAGCTGGTAAGCCAAAGATCTGATGTCCCTGCGTGTGAGACCAAATCCAGATTTTTCCATTTCTAGAATATAATCAGCTAATTCATCTTCCAATTGACTTGGTAAAGTAGATTTTCTTCCAAGTGTTTGGTTCGTAATATCACTAATTGATTTGTCTTCTATTTTTGATAAGCGTATAAGCGTAGTTTTGGGTACTTCGTATGTTTTGGATGCTTTCAAAAAGCCCATTTGCTTTTCTCGTACAGCTTTAATTGCATTTGCCATTGCATTTTTATCCCAAGTTTGTCTGGTTTTTTCTTTGGTTGTAGATGCCATCCTAAAACAATTAAATTAAATATAAGTGACTGTTTGTAATATGGACCACTAGTCCATATTGAACACATGCCGGCGGTCCATATTATAATACACATACATTTCTAGGTTAATATTGTTGTTAAAAAAATCATAAAAACCATTAGATATTGTCACTTAATATGAATAATTGTTAAACAACTCACCTTTCCCCTTGTTTAATTCACTTTCACAAAGAATATTATTTGTTGAAATTATGAACTTAAGAAGTTAGCTAAAAAATTATATCACGCGTTGACAAAAACGAAAAATTTCTCCCGTGAACACATGCGCGCGCTCTGTTGGCTTGCAACTGACTAGAGGGCCGGCGGGGGGTAAAGCTTAGCGTGCGCTGACTGACGGCTCGGTACGAAAGATGTTCTTCGAGAAACACCAGTAGTCCATATTTTAGAACCAGTCCATAATTGGCGCACTTACTCTATGTGATATTTTGGACAATGCTCATAAGTTAGATATGAGACAAAGCGGAATTTGAGACGGATTGCGTGTTATGCAGACTACGCGTTTGCAATGACTGACAATGAATTTAGGAAAAATTACCGAATAAATAAGGAGCTTTTCGAAGTGATTTATAACGATTTGGAAGCTTTGATGCTCCAGCCTACTCGCCGTACCAACATACCAAGAACATACACTATAAGATTTGTAACAGAGTACGATTGGGTTCGGATGATATTGAGAATGCCGTACCACCCATGGGGGAAATGCAATGGCACCGTGGGTAAGAGGTGGATCGAGGATCTGCCCCCGTGGAGCTGCGCAGGGGTCGTGAGGCTCGTGCACAGCTTGTACAAGAACTGTGGACAGCTCAGCATCTTCATTAATACTATTACTTTCTTATGTAAGAACAATTTTTGACTAAGACTTATTCTATGTAATTAAAAACCTAACTCAGTGAAATTTATTTTTTAAATTAATCATATTTTTCACTACACATTATTTATATAGATAGGTAAATATTTATGTAGCCAAGACTTCTACTCTCTTTTAGTATAATAATTTGTAAGACTATTATTCTATTGTGTTGATTGATTTCTATTGTGTATTAATAATGTAATGTGTTGTTTTGAGGGTTAAGAATAATCAAAATGTTATTGAGCTTACCTAATAACTTTATTATAAATTATAATAGAACTTCATGGTACAATTAATACAGACCTTAAGTTTAAAAGGTAAAGTCTAATAATTATTAACAAGTATTTGAATAAATACAATTATAGCCTTTTTATTAGGTAATTTTCATTCATATTCACACAAAGGCATTTCCACCACACACACATAACCAATTTTTATTTTGTTCACATCAAAAGTTAGGTTTAAATTGAAGGCCCAACATCACTGCTATCAGGCGTAGGGTGTTAATACAGGTAAATTATCTGCAGCCCCACCACGTGACGCCTCATTGACTGTGCATGCTCGCCACATGTCTTCTTCAGGGTATGCTTTTTGTCAGGCCAATACTGAAAAGGAAATAAATGTACTAATTATTGTAACTTCTGTATATATATAAAAATAGAGGTGCGTGTCCCTATATTTCACTTTGCAGCTAAAACTGCACATTGCAGATGCATAGTGATTGTATGTCGCAATAGGTACAAGGCTCCCATCGTGCACTATGGTGGTTGCAAGTTGATACCTATAAGGTTTATAAGATACGGGGGTTGAAATATGTGATTTCTAAAAATGTGTGATTATCATTAATAAAAATGTTTAGTATATCAGTTAATGTTAGACGATTTAAGATATTAATGTCTACTTAGTTGTAAGATATCAATGTAAAAACAAGTAAGATGAATAAATTAATAAGAAAAAAGAAAATGTGTCTTTTATATGAAAAAAATATGAAGTAAGTAGTGATAGATTACTAACATTAACAAATAACTATACAATTAAAAATGACCCAGCGAAGCGGGTATTCACAGCTAATTTATCATATAATTTATTTATTTATTTAATCTCGTTGCACACAATAAGGTACAGAGGTGGACTTAATGCCTTAGGTTAGGTTAACTCTCTACCAGTCAACAAAATAAAAAAAAGATGTTTATTAGTGTGTAGACAGTACCTTAACCCAGCCTTTCTGTGCAGTGCCTAGTGCATTTAAGGATGCTGCTATGTCGTTCCACTTTCTCTTTGTCTCCTGCTTAGCATGAGTAGTGCGCAATAACCCCTTCGCAATTCCTGGATTCTGTACCAGGAAATCTACCAGAGCCTCCCAACTGTTGGTGTGTTGGCCTACTCATCCTGTAAGAACAATAATGTTTGTATTGAGCAAAAGTGTTTAATATTAAAATTTAAAGGAATCACAATATATTTAATAGAATTGTGGCCTTACCTTGATATTTTCGTCTTCCTCGGTTGAATACTTGTCTTAAAGTAATACTAACATGAACTTGTGCATATAAACATACTTATACATTCCGAACTAAACACTTGAAAACATTTCGATAACATCGCTTTGAAACTTTTGTTTATCGCAACAATACAATACAGTAACACACAGCAATATACAACAGTAATTATTACTGTGAATTATTACTAATAATTCACACTTTTTATTAAAGTAGGAAACTATTTTATGATTTTGTTATTTTATGTGGATGACGGATGACAAATGCGCGAGAAGTTTTATTTTTTATTTTCATCAAACGTAGGCAATGACACGCACAATCAGCCATTGCTGCCTAAATATTTAGTATTAAAATACATATAAATGCAAGTAAAGAACACTTAAATGATTATTTATGTTAAAATAAATATCAGAACAGATTTATTAATAGATTTAACGAGTTATTCAATATTTATACATTTGGTAATTAACATTTTGATGTGTATGGCCACCCCATATGCATCTGTTTGGTCGAACGTGCAGTCGATTCCAATCTCAATCTCGATTTTGTTCAAGAGTGCCAATTTTCTGAAGATTGGAATTGAAACTGGATCGGATTGGAATACGATCGAGATTGGGATTAATTTCAAGAGTAAGCCTACTGATTGCAACCAATTCGGGAAGTGTAGTCTCAACAATCAACAGAGTGATTCGGCAATTTTTTCAAACATCTCTTTGACTGTGTCGCATTCGTGTACAGACGCCAGCACATCAAGCTACTACAATATGTAAAATTTCTTTAATAGAATTTTCAACTTTATCGCTAAAGTATAAGGTTCAAAGTTGATTGGAAAAATTGGACAGTTTTGGATCGCTTGATGTGCTAGCGTCTGTACTTAATACGTTGTTACTTTGTTAGTGTAGTAGATATCAGCTTTTTGTGAAGATACTTAGCTACTACTCTTTTTTTATATAATTATCTTTTCATTGCCATAAAGTACCGCTCTAATAAGTGCCAAGTGCCAACACATTGGTCGATCATACTTCATCAAAATAACTTACGATGTTTTTCTTCCAACGCTTACACAGACCACTAGTTAAGTGTTTAGTATTACTCAATCTAAGGTGTTTAAAACTGTCGTGAAACCGTGTGTAATAGAATGGCCCACGTCGCGTGGCTCAAAAGTCCCGCTCGATGGCACATAGTAATGGCTGCCAACACGCAACCTCCACACTATCTTACTATTTTACTACTACGAATCTATACTTCCGAGTATGCGGGCTAATTGTTACGTCAAACTGTTTTTGCTATCTTCGATTTTAATGACCCTCTCTCTTACACATAATATACCGTTTATTTGTTTTTTCATGCACATCACGCGATGTTTGGTTTTTGCGCATTCAACTTGATCTTTCATTGCAGTCATTCTGAAGTTGATGTTCGTGTTTTTTCTTAGTCACTTCATTAGATCTTTTCAGTAATCCATTAAGTGCTTCGACGTAAGCTTGTTTTTTTTTTATATTTGTTGATTGACGAACATGACAGTGTGTCGACGGGTTGACAGTAGATCGATCGGATAGGAAAGCAGCGGTTGTACCGTTTGCTTGTTGATGTTTTGTTGCGGCTCTATGCAAATACCAGTAGGCTTACTCTCGACACTCGATCTCAATCGGAATTGGAAATTGGGATCGAAATCTTGTCATTTGGAACTCTTGAATGCTACACTAGCGCCCGATTGGAATCGTATTAGGTGATGTTTTTTGGTACTAAATGAAATCGACTTTACTCGAACGAATGCACTTTTTCGGTACTCTTGACGAGATTTTGACGTTGGTATATCGAGTTTGAAATCGTGTTCATGTCAAAATTGAACGATTCCAAAAAGGTTACCTTTTTCGGGATCGAGTTAGTTATTGTGGCTAATTTGTGGAGTTTTTATTGTGAATAATGCACGTTTAGAACTTATATGTGATATTTTGGACAATGCTCATAAGTTAGATATGAGACAAAGCGGAATTTGAGACGAATTGCGTGTTATGCAGACTACGCGTTTGCAATGACTGACGATGAATTTAGGAAAAATTACCGAATAAATAAGGAGCTTTTCGAAGTGATTTATAAGGATTTGGAACCTTTGATGCCCCAGCCTGCTCGCCGTACCAACATACCAAGAACATACACTATAAGATTTGTAACAGAGTACGATTGGGTTTGGATGATATTGAGAATGCCGTACCACCCATGGGGGAAATGCGATGGCACCGTGGGTAAGAGGTTGATCGAGGATCTGCCTCCGTGGAGCTGCGCAGGGGTCGTGAGGCTCGTGCACAGCTTGTACAAGAACTGTGGACAGCTCAGCATCTTCATTAATACTATTACTTTCTTATGTAAGAACAATTTTTGACTAAGACTTATTCTATGTAATTAAAAACCTAACTCAGTGAAATTTATTTTGTAAATTAATCATATTTTTTCACTACACATTATTTATATAGATAGGTAAATATTTATGTAGCCAAGACTTCTACTCTCTTTTAGTATAATAATTTGTAAGACTATTATTCTATTGTGTTGATTGATTTCTATTTTGTATTAAATAATGTAATGTGTTGTGTTGAGGGTTAATAATAATCAAAATGTTATTGAGCTTACCTAATAACTTTATTATAAATTTTAATAGAAGTTCATGGTACAATTAATACAGACCTTAAGTTTAAAAGGTAAAGTCTAATAATTATTAACAAGTATTTGAATAAATACAATTATAGCCTTTTTAGTAGGTAATTTTCATTCATATTCACACAAAGGCATTTCCACCACACACATAACCAATTTTTACTTTGTTCACATCATAAGAAGGCCCAACATCACTGCTATCAGGCGTATGGTGTTAATACAGGTAAATTATCTGCAGCCCCACCACGTGACGCCTCATCGACTGTGTATGCTCGCCACATGTCTTCTTCAGGGTATGCTTTTTGTCAGGCCAATACTGAAAAGGAAATAAATGTACTAATTATTGTAACTTCTGTATATATATAAAAATAGAGGTGTGTGTCCCTATATTTCACTTTGCAGCTAAAACTGCACATTGCAGATGCATAGTGATTGTATGTCGCAATAGGTACAAGGTACACTCCCATAGTGCACTATGGTGGTTGCAAGTTGATACCTATAAGGTTGTATAAGATACGGGGGTTGAAATATGTGATTTCTAAAAATGTGTGATTATCATTAATACAAATGTTTAGTATATCAATTAATGTTAGATGATTTAAGATATTAATGTCTACTTAGTTGTAAAATATCAATGTAAAAACAAGTAAGATGAATAAATTAATAAGAAAAAAGAAAATGTGTCTTTTATATGAAAAAAACATGTAGTAAGTAGTGATAGATTATTAACATTAACAAATAACTATACAATTAAAAATGACCCTGCGAAGCGGGTATTCACAGCTAATTTATCATATAATTTATTTAATTATTTAATCTTTTCGCACACAAAAAGGTACAGAGGCGGACTTAATGCCTTAGGTCCCTACCAGTCAACAAAAAAAAAGATGTTTATTAGTGTGTAGACAGTACCTTAACCCAGCCTTTCTGTGCAGTGCCTAGTGCATTTAAGGATGCTGCTATGTCGTTCCAGTTTCTCTTTGTCTCCTGCTTAGCATGAGTAGTGCGCAATAACCCCTTCGCGATTCCTGGATTCTGTACCAGGAAATCTACCTGAGCCTCCCAACTATTTATTATTATTTATATCAATGACTTGCCTTACCTCATAAAGGACGAACATGATATAGTGCTGTTTGCAGATGACACTTCACTTTTATTTAAACTCAAACGTCAACAGCTGGTTACTGACAGTATAAATAGTGCCCTCGCAAAAGTAGTTAGCTGGTTTAATGTTAATAATCTACTTCTTAACGAAAAAAAAACGAAATGTATTAAGTTTACGATACCAAATGTTAGACAAGTAGAAACTCGTGTTCTCATAAAGGGTGAAGAGTTAAAACCCGAAAATTCCACTGTATTCTTAGGCATAACTTTGGATGCCAAGCTTCAATGGGGCCCCCATATAGATAAATTGTCAAAAAAGCTTAGCTCTGCAGCATACGCCGTTAGGAAAATTCGTGATTTAACTGATTTAGAGACAGCCCGTTTAGTTTACTTTAGTTATTTTCATAGTGTGATGTCATACGGTATTCTGTTGTGGGGAAATGCCGCCGATATTCAGACAATTTTTATTTTACAAAAAAGGGCAATTCGTTCCATTTATAAATTAAGTCCCAGACACTCCCTCAGAGACAAGTTTAAAGAGATTAATATAATGACTGTGCCTTCTCAGTACATTTATGATAATCTTTTGTATGCACATAAAAATATTAATCTGTTTAAAAAATACAGTGATATCCATAACATAAATACTAGGAACAAACACAAATTTGTTGTTCCTACAACAAGGCTCAAGAAAATAGGTGGCTCGTTTAGATGCCAATGTATACGTTTTTATAATAAACTTCCTAGCCACATTCAAGAACTAAGCATTAATAAATTCAAATCTTTTATAAAGCTAAAACTATGCCAGAAAGCCTATTATACTGTAAAAGACTATATTGAGGACAAAAAAGCTTGGGATTGAGCTGCTCCAATAGGTCTAGACAGTGAATGTTGTTTATTTTTTATTTTTGCTGATTTACACTTTTGTTTTTTTTTTTTTTTTCTCTCTTTTTAAATATCTATTTACATACAGAATGACATGAACATTTACTGTTTAAAGTCTTATATTATTTTAATTATTGTGAATGTGAGGACTATGTGGGTCATTGTTTCCGTTTTAATCATGGTCTGGCAGTTTGGGTGGTTTATGCGGTCTACACAAATGTCCTGTCCTTGGTATTACTCGTCGAATCGTTGAGCTCCTTAAGTTCTGAGTTGAGCTGCACGGTTACTGACGAATACGTGCACCGACTGCACAGGTCCACTCAATCTGTGTGGTTCTTTCCTCAAAAGACCACTTCAGACACCAATCTACATAGTCCTCAAAGATCAAAGATTATTTCCGGATTTTTATATACACATTGACATTGATGAATATTATATAAACAATGACATGGATATTTACTTAGTAAAGTATCTTATTTTTTATTATTATTATTGTGAGTGTGAAGACTATGTGGGTCATTTCTTTTTTCTGTTTTCCTTCTTAGTTAATAGTTAATCATGGTCTGGCAGTTTGAGTAATTTATGCGGCCTACCCAAATGTCCTTTCATTGGTATTGTTCGTCGAATCGTAAGGCTCCTCAAGTTCTGAGTTGAGCTGCACGATTTTTGACAAATGCGTGCACTGACTGGACAGGTCCGCTCAATCTGTGTGGTTCTTTACTCAAAAGACCATTTCAGACACCAATCTACATGGTCTTCACATGATCTGACCAAGATTATGTCTGGACTTTAAAAGAGACTGTGACCTCTGAGTTTGTTTCGGCCTTTCTTCTCAGAGTAGTCAGATAGGAAACGCCGACCTCATCTAGTTTAAAAAAAAATATGATTGACATGTAAAAGTGTTTGTACAAACCTACTTACAGAAAATAAATCATTTATCATTTATCATTTATAACTGTTGGTGTGTTGACCTACTCATCCTGTAAGAACAATAATGTTTGTATTGAGCAAAAGTGTTTAATATTAAAATTTAAAGGAATCACAATATATTTAATAGAATTGTGGCCTTACCTTGATATTTTCGTCTTCCTCGGTTGAATACTTGTCTTAAAGTAATACTAACTTGAACTTGTGCATATAAACATACTTTAATACATTCCGAACTAAACACTTGAAAACATTTCGATAACATCGCTTTGAAACTTTTGTTTATCGCAACAATACAATACAGTAACACACAGCAATATACAACAGTAATTATTACTAATAATTCACACTTTTTATTCAAGTAGGAAACTATTTTATGATTTTGTTATTTTATGTGGATGACGGATGACAAATGCGCGAGAATTTTTATTTTTTATTTTTATCAAACGTAGGCAATGACACGCACAATCAGCCATTGCTGCCTAAATATTTAGTATTAAAATAGATATAAATGCAAGTAAAGAACACTTAAATGATTATTTATGTTAAAATATATATTAGAACAGATTTATTAATAGATTTAACGAGTTATTCAATATTTATACATTTAGTAATTAACATTTTGATGTGTATGGCCACCCCATATGCATCAGTTTGGTCGAACATGCAGTCGATTCCAATCTCAGTCTCGATTTTGTTCAAGAGTGCCAATTTTCTGAAGATTGGAATTGAAACTGGATCGGATTGGAATACGATCGAGATTGGGATTTATTTCAAGAGTAAGCCTACTGGAGTACTCACACAGCTCGTGGTCACAGGCCATCCACGTTGTGTTGTCTCGAAAAGCTGGGGATTTTCTCACATGTTCTGTATTTGTCCATACATAACAGTTTGTTCTGAGCTCTCGTGTGTTTGGACTATTAATGATATTGTAATGAGTTGTTACTATTTCTTAGGAATGACTGATGAAGCTTTACGTCTGTGATTGTTTTACATTTAGTGAACATGGACAATATGTAGCTTTTGTTGGTTACACATCTATTATAAGTAATATTAAAAAGAGGTAAAACCTGAGAGTTTTTATGGTAGGAGTAATCTTCAGAATTCTTGCGGGGCAATTGCGTAACACACTAACAGCCAGAATGGCTTTATTTTTGACAGTTCAACACCATTCTTTGCGTTCATTGCGTTGTTGAGCAGACAACTTTTTTGAACATATGAAGCAATGGATTAGCAATATCCTTTAAAATGATGAGAAATATGCAATTGGGTTGCAGATCCGATTCCTAGAATTGTTTCACTAACGGGAAAGCTACAGTAGGTACCTATTGCCGAGTCATAGGATATATTTTATGTCATTAAAACAAAACAAAAAAAAGCACACCAACTTAGTCGCGGGCAGAAGCTAGTGGTATAATTATACAACGTGTAACGTTAAATGCCCAAAACCTCAGACACCCCAACTGATTTTTAATTCAATTTACCTATTTCAGAGACAAAATAAGTCATTAAAAAAATTGTAAAGGTTTTATGTGCTGTTTTAGTTTTACTGGCCATTCTGATCGTTTCTTGCGTCTGCGACGACGCTTTATCGAGGGAGGAGTCGTCACCGGGCCGCTGCGCCGCGCTGACATTGGCTTGCTTGACCTATTAATAAATAGACACGGCAAAGTTTTTAATGAAGATTTTTTGAAATATGTGACCTATATTAAAAAGTGGTTCAATTAATTCTGCTCGTTATTCTGATCAAACTATTTTCATGTTTTGCGCATTTAACGTTACACGTTGTAGAACAATGGCCGCACTTTATTTGAGAGTAGACTTGAATCTTATTTCAGACACCATTCACCATTGAGCACAGACTAAACACACTCGTATCGGACATTCAAGTACATGCAATTGTATATAAATATAGCACATAATATTTTATGATAGGTGTTGCTAAAATAAACAGTACAGCTACATACAGTAGATACTAAATGCTGTGGTTTTCCTTCCTACATTACTGACTACTGTACTGAGAGGCCCGTGGTTAAATAATAACAGCCACACAGGTCGATCGATCAGGTTAAGCTACGCTTGCCGCGGTTGGTCTGTGGATGGGTGACCATCTTTACATACCGAGACCCTTCCGTGCCTCGAAAAGCACGTAGATTTTGACAGTCGCTACGGGTAGTCAGAAGCCCGAATGTCTGACAACCAGTCTTACCTAGGTTTATCGTATTACCCAGTAACTGGGTTGTAGAGGTCAGATAGGCAGTCGCCTCGTGTAAAATACTGGTATTCAGCTGCATCCGGTTAGACTGGAAGCCGACCCCAACATAGTTGGGAAAAGGCTAGGCAGATGATGATTACTGACTACTGTGCCTACCTTCCTGCACGATTCCACACATGGGAATTAATTTCGCAACTCCATAATTTTGTATTGCGTGGTTAGTCCTGACTCCTGATGCCCAAAAATGGATCGCTTTGAATCGTACAATTTGGTATCGCCTGAACTAAATGTTAGTTTAGAATTATGCGATTGCCAAAACGGAACTGCTTCGAAAATTCTCGGAAGGCAATTCTATCAGTAAATAAAGGTCTTTAAGCAAATCATCATCATCTGCCTAGCCTTTCCCAACTATGTTGGGATCGGCTTCCCAGTCGGAATACCAGTATTTTACATGGAGCGAATGCCTATCTGACCTCCACAACCCAGTATCTAGGTAATACGATACCCCTTGCTAAGACTGGTTGTCAGACTTTCGGGCTTCTGACGGCCCGTAACGAAAGCCTGTGAAAGATCCAGTAATGAGAGCCGGGACCAACAGCTTAACGTGCTTTCCGAGGCACGGAGGGGTCTTGGTACGTGAAGATGGTCACCAATCCACGGACCAACCGCGGCAAGCGTAGCTTAACCTGATCGATCGACCCGTGCGGCTATTATTACGTAGCCACAAGCCCCTCAAAGCATTTTACAAAAGTATAAAAATTGTCCCAAAATAATTCAAAGTCCTTTCAAATGAAAGTTCTCTTTTTATATGCGTTGTTTCTTTTTAGGGTATCAATTTGAGGGTAGTTCACATTATATATGTAGCAATCTTGACCCCAAACACCATAAAAGTAGCCCAAGGGGGCAATAGCTTCACAAACGCTTTGCATCCCCTTCAGCGACGAATGTAAAAAGAAACAAGATTGGTTTAGGCTCCAATAAAATATTATCAGATTTTGAAGCATGTTGCGTGTTTAAATTAAATATTTTTTTTATTGCTACAGGGTTTTAGCACTTTATAATTCTACGTGCATCGCTTGAAGAAGCAATTATCAAAGTCAAAGTATTTATTTGTGCGCTTTTTGGTGATATAACAGCCGGTCGATTCTGTAAAAATCTCACCGTGAAATCATAAGTGAAGTGAGCACTTAATAGTGTTAATTCCTAGCGAATGACAGCTCACTCCACGCTCACTTCACACAAGCTTTCACGGTGAGACGGTTACAGAATCGCACGGCAGGTCTTACAGATATTTTATAGAAGCTCAAAAATCTACCCTTTAGGATATACACTATTCATTTAACAATATTAGAAATGAAATAAAACATTATATACGGTACAAATTCTAATACATTAAAAGTCTTCAGATAGGAATGTTACATTATAAATAATAAATACAGGGATAGTCACAAGAAATTTTGTCAGCAAGAAATTCGTCAATGGTATAGTAGCATTTGTCTATTAAAAAATTATTTCCGTTGCGTTTAAATTGAGTCAAGTTTAAATCTTTTATGTCATTTAGTAGCTTTAAAAAAAAATGTTATTCCATACATTTTGACCGCGTAGGTACAGACGCCAGCACATCAAGCTACCCGAAACTGTCAAATTTTCCCAATCAACTTTGAACCTTACGCTTTAGCGATAATGTTGAAAATCTATCAAAGAAATTCGACAGATTGTAGTAGCTTGATGTGCTAGCGTCTGTAAATAAGGGCGGTTTTTGATCTACTTAGGCATAAATTCATGTCGGTATGTTGGTCTTATGGATCGATAACTTTGGTATGAAGCTTTTTTAAATAAATCGCCGTTTTTTTACAAACAATGCGGTCTCGTAAATGTAAAGACATATCAATAAACATTTTGATCAGATGCTGCCGGACAGATGGCAGCACCCTAATTGCCTAACACACTATTACTCTCAATTTTAATAATTTTGAAGCATATCGCTAGTCCATTACTCCATATGTTCGAAATGTGTTTGCTCAACAACGTAAATAACGCAATGCATGTTGTTGAACTGTCAAAATTAAACCCATTGCTACGGTTAGTGTGTTACGCAATTACCCTGCTGGTTTCTATTGATTCCTACTTATATATTTAACTAGCTTCTGCTCGCGACTTCGTCCGCATGAAATCCCGACCCACCGCCGCGTCACATCCCAATTCCCATCGCCTGCCCGCGCTATTACTTTGTTTTCGCTTACCGTGGCGTTCTTTATAGCCTTTTTTTTCTTTTTTTCTCAGCTCCCGAGGGTCCTAGTGTGATTTTGAATTGCTTACAGCCTTCTCCACGAATTGGGCTATCAAAAATATTTTTCAAAACCGACGAGTAGTTTCAGAAAGTAGCGCGTGCAAACAAAAAAAATCGCTCAACTGCGAGTCGGACTCGCGCACCGGGGGTCCCGTACACATTTGTAGGTACGTAACTACAAATTTACGGTTTTCGCAATTTTTCCTTTATCTTTGCTATAAGACGTTGCTTCGTACCAAATTTCAAGATTCTGAGTTCAAGGGAAGTACCCTGTAGGTTTTGATTCCCTTGCGAGTGTCGATTAGCGGAAATTTGTGGCATAAACGGCTGTATCTTTTGATTGCGTTGGCTTAGAAGTTTGATTTTCCCACATCTCCAAGGGGCAGTAGACCTGAGTATTTGATATAAATTCCAACTTGCTACCTCCACGCGTTCCTGGGAAAAAGGGTCTTGACAGACAGACGGACGGACAACAAAAGTGATCCTATAAGGGTTCAGTTTTTTTCCTTTCGAGGTAAGGAACCCTAAAAACAAACACTTCAGTATTATTATTTCTATCGATTAGCAAGTAATCATTGGGTTCATTAATGAATTATCAAAAGAATATTAATCTTTGCTCCTACTGCTATTTACTCAGCCAATAGATTGTCTAAAAACATCAAATCAGTTATTTGTTTTGTCTGCTTCGCTTCTGGGCTTCGTTAGACTTGTTTGCGTGTTAAAACAAAGCGGTTTGTGTTTTAGTGGTGTACGTAGCTTGGCCGTTGACCTCCGATCCAGGCTTGGAAGTGATCCAACTTAACGTTTTCGGCTAACCGAGCTCATTCTATGCTGAACTGACACAAAGGATATGATGAATATGGATAGAATGGTCGCATTCACTTGTCCGAAGTTCTGACAACCAGTCATACTAACAATAAGGGGGTATCATTATACCCAGTAACTGGGTGTGGAGGTCAGATAGGCAGTTGCTCCATAGAAAATACTGGTATTCAGCTGCATCCGGTTATACTGGAAGCCGAGCCCAATATAGTTGGGAAAATAGCATAGTTGGTTTGCGAGTGAGGGAAGAGAGAGTACACCTGTGTCTGCGCACACACTTTTGCACTACAATATCTCCCGCGCCGAAGGCTGGTCTCCGCTGAGATCGGTCGCCATGGCCGAAATTTGTTGTGCAGGACTGTATTTAGTTGGGAAAAGGTTAGGCAGATGATTATGATCTTATTCACTTGCAGAAGATCTATTTATTTCATACAGTCAGTAGATCCGGCCGGCGAAAGTAAATTTCTTCCTCCGTATGACGTAATCGAGCCTGGTTTCCGACTTCCTTTTGCACCGGGTTGTCTAGGTCAAAGCCTTTCCTACCGACATACTCTTCGCATAACATAAATAGGTACATGCTCGTACGGACATTCACTAAAAGAGATAATATAATAATAATAATAATAATAAACTTTATTGTCTCAAGAAGATACATACAATGGTAAAACACATGAGTTTTAACAAACTTAACATGTACAATAATTTTGTTGACCGCTAGTACCCAAAGTAAGATTTAACTTGTGGTATGGGTACTAGGGCTCTCGTACTTAAAAGCAGCAGATAAGTGTCGTTAGAGTGTAGTGTATCGTATATGTTGCATTACGGTAAGAAAATCTTAAATATTATAACTATTTCTATATATGTATATATATATATATATAACAAGGTATTGTGTATGTGAGTGTGTGTGTGCGTGTATGTGTATGTAATTGTGTGTGTGTGTGCGGGTGTGTGTGATGGTGTGTGTGTGTGTGTGTGTGTGTGTGTGTGTGTGTGTGTGTAAATAGAGATAGTAACCAGGATCGTCAAAATCAAAATCAAAATCAAAATCAAAATCAAAAGTCATTTATTCAAACTAGGCTGAGAATCAGCACTTTTCGAACGTCAAAATTACAAAAGACAGTCCCCCAAAACGCCCGCCCTTCACCACTTCCTAGTGCTTTCGCTGGGAAGAAGAAGTGGCGCAACAAACTCCCCAGCAGCACAGCTGTCTGTTCAGTTAGAAAATATACTTGACTGAATACAATACAAGGTATGCAAAGCAATTAACATTACAAGACACAGAACGCTAAATTAAATTATTTGCCATATGTCAGCTAGCAAAGCCAATATACCAAGAAATACAATAAAAAACTATACGTACTCAAGCAAAAATTAATAAATGGAAATTAAATAAAAGCCTCCAGGTATAAAGGGCGTGACCGCTAACATATTTATGCAATGCTGGGTTCAGTTTACATAGCTGTCGCTTGAAGTCACAAATGATAAACTAGGACCATAAGGAAACTAAATAAACAAGTTATTAATAATGATAACAATGATAAAACCATGGTCAGCAAGACGACCAGTCACCACAAGCAGCACCCGTTCACGAGCATAACGCAAAGGTCAGCCATTACCCCCCTCGCCATATTTGAGGGAAGGAGACAACCCGACCCCCGACGCTACCGCAAGCAGTGACATCTAAGGGAGCATGACGAACTTGCTGCCGGTTGCTCAGGTAAGAATAATATGATCAATTGTCGAGGTCACTAGCTAACCACATATTGCAATCAACTCATTAGAAAACATTGCAATGGGTTGATTATGTCAATAATAAAATTAAAATTAAATTAAACTGATTTGACTTATACAGCCCAATAAAAAAACAATTGTATAATGAGCTCATATAACCTATCAGTAATTCTTTGTAAATTAATTCTGGAGAAAGAACATAAGCATTGTCTTGAGTTAATCAGGGCGACCAACTATTCTTATCGTTTAAGTAGTCGTTGATAGAATAGTATGCCTTTGAACAAAGGTTAGATTTTACTTGAGCTTTAAATGCATTAAAAGGCAAATCTAGCAAAGAAGAGGGTAGCTTGTTATAAAAGGCTATACCAAGACCAACAAATGAGTTATGAACCTTATGAAGCCGGTGAAAGGGAGCACGTAGTTTGTCCTTATTTCTGGTGTTAACATTGTGAATATCACTGTTTTTAGTATACAAGTGTATATTTTGCCTAATATATAAGATGTTGGCAAAGATGAATTGTGATGCAACCGTGAGAATACCAATATCTTTAAAAAAATCTCTTAGAGAAACTCTAGCACCTAGCTGGTAAATTGCTCGAACAGCTCGTTTTTGAAGGACAAATATATTTTGTATATCAGCTGCTTTGCCCCACAACAGAATACCGTAGGACATAACGCTGTGAAAATAACTAAAATATACTAAACGAGCTGTATCAACGTCAGTGTACTGTCTTACTTTCCTGACGGCGTAGGCAGCCGAACTGAGCCTTCCTGCTAGGCTCGATATATGTGGTCCCCACTGAAGTTTGGCATCTACTGTTATTCCCAGAAAAACTGCCGAACTCACAGTTTCAAGCGCCTCGTTATCTAAGACGATGTTGGGTCCTAGATTTCTAACATTCGGCAAGGCGAACTTTACACATTTCGTTTTCTTGGCATTGAGAACTAGGTTATTTGACGTAAACCAATCCGTAACTATTGAGAGTGCACTGTTTACGTCGTCAAAATCTTGTCTATTCCTATCTACTTTAAAAATAAGAGATGTATCATCAGCAAACAGTACAACGTCACAGATTCCCTTTAAATGGAATGGTAAATCATTAATATACACTAAGAACAAGAATGGACCCAGTATTGAGCCTTGCGGTACACCTAACTGAACTGGTAGCGCGGAAGATTTCACACCATTAACATCTACACATTGGAACCTATTATGTAAATAACAATTTATTACGTTGAGAGCTTCGTTTTGGACACCGTAATGACTTAGTTTACGCAAAAGCGTGTCATGGTGCACGCAATCAAAGGCTTTGGAAAGATCACAGAAAACTCCGATAGCATTTTGCGAGCTCTCCCATGCGTTAAATATGTGTTTCAGCAAAGCAACACCCGCATCTGTAGTCGAACGACCTTTTGTAAAGCCATACTGTTCATTATGAAGGAGGCTATTTAAATTAAAATGTCTTAGCAACTGCTTGAGTATTAATTTTTCAAATATTTTGCTAAATGCAGGTAAGATGGAAATAGGCCTAAAATTACCAACGTCGTTTTTATTACCTGATTTAAATAAAGGTATGACTTTACTACTCTTCATGAGGTCAGGAAAAATTCCTAAATCAACACATTTATTAAAAGTAACAGCTAGATAGGGGGCTACGATTTCTATTATATTACTTAAAAGTTTAATGGAGATGCCCCAGTAGTCACCGGTGTTTTTAGACTTTAGTAGGTTAAAAACATTAACTACATCATGTGGGGTTACATGTTTGAAACTAAATAAACGAATACATTTAGGTACACTACTATGCAAAAGGGTTTCAGCTTTAGACGGGGACGAATTTAAGGAGCGAGTCGTAGTTATAGGTATGTTGGCAAAAAACTCATTAAAAGCTTCAGCTACGTCAGCGGCTTTATTAACTAATTTATTATCTACCATAATCTCAAGTAGTTTTTCTTGTTTAACCGATTTACCAGTTTCATTGTTAATAATTTTCCAAGTCGTTTTTACTTTATTATTAGAATTTATAATAGCATCGCTTAAAAATTTCGATTTAGCAAAAACACTAATCTTTTTAAATAATTTTGAATAATTTTTGACATACTCTAGGAAAGGAGTGTCAAACCTGTATTTTTTCAAACCATATAACTCATATAGTCTCGCTCTACTTTTATAAATACCCGGAGTAGCCCATTGGTTAAAGCCAACAGAGGATCCATTAATATTAATAGTTTTGGTCTTGAAAGTAGATTGGTACTCTTTTTGCACAACATCAAAAAGGGCACCATAAATTTCATTAGGATTCTCGTGTTCTACTATAGATGGTGTAATTTTATGAGCTATATTATTTTTAAACATTTTGCAACGGGCAGCTGTATAAGGCCTGCATTCAATTTTACGCGGCTGTTTATGTAATGGCATGGGGAAGCTAGCTAATAATCCACAGTGGTCGGACGTTAAGTCAGTTAAGACTAATTTGTTTTTGGCATCAAAAACACTAAATATATTATCAAGACAGGTTGACGAAGATGCCGTGATTCTAGTAGGTTCAAAAAACAAGTTAATTAAATTATAAGACTTAAACAAATTGAGGAGTCTAATACTTAATGGAGTAACATCTAAAATATTAATATTGAAATCTCCGCATAAAATAATACTTTTGTTACTTGATTTCAACCTATTGAGAGAATCCTCCATTACCAATTCAAAACTAATAAAATCCCCAGAGGGGGGTCGATAAACGCAAATTATAATGTATCGCTCAAGTTCAACACAAGACAACTCTATAGTGCGCTCGATTGAAAGATTAACTAAATCTAAACGTTGCTTACATTTCAACTTGTTTGAAACAAGAACTAAAGAGCCACCGCGAATAGCACTTTTTCTCACAAATGCACTCTGTACGGTAAAGTTATCATCATTGATAAACACTACTTCATGTTCTTTCAACCAGTGTTCAGTCAAACATAACACCTGAACATCATAGTTCTCCATAAATAAACTTAACTCTAGCTCTTTGCCGGACAGACCCTGCATATTTTGATGTACAACATTCAACATATGTGGCTGACCCGTTGTCGCACCTAATAGTTTAAACTACAAGGTGTATCAAAAGTAGTGTTAGTACCACTACTAACAGTAATCGAAGGTACCCTACAGGTACCGGTGTCACTGTGTATGTTGTATGCTAAAAGATTAGCAATTTGTCTCCTACAACTAGGTGGCAAATACATAGTATAATTTGTCAGTTTGTAATCAGTAATGAATTGATTACAATCAAAATATAAAATAGCATCACTGTGATGACATGTCCTATTATAAATGAACATATTTAAATTATAAATGTGCCTATTTTGCTCATCAGACAAATAATGAGAATACGGCAAGGCACAAAAAATAAATTTACAATTATTGGACTCATTGAGATGTAACATCAACTGGACAGATTCAATTATGTCCTTTTTTCGTACAGTTAAACTATCCCCATATAATAATATAACAGTTGAATTGGGATTTATTTTTGTCAATCTAATATTACTAATTAATTGGCTAATACTGGCACCGGGTAAACAACGATTAATTACATATTGTGGCGAACACTGATTAAATATACTACCAAAACCTTGACCAAATTTGTCAGAAAATACATAAGTAGTGTTCATACTATTGCTATCATTATTAATACAGCTGCCTACTGACTGAGCTACTGAGGGTGTGGGTGGAATAACTTGAGGCTGGGGTTCCTGGGAGCAGGTACAGCTAAAAGAGAGGTTATTAGTCAGAGACTCATACCTCTCCGCATTGTACTTGACCAGGTCTGCCAACTCATTAGCCTCTTCCATGCGCTTACTCAGGTCTTGTTGAGAAGCCTCATATTTACTGAAGATGTCCTTCAGAGCATATTCCCTAACAAACAACTCATCCTGCAGGTGCTGTGTGTCAGTGTCATACCTAGTATTACATAATTCTAATTCTCTATTACAGTTCTTTAATTCTTGTATTAAATTTAAATTTTTTTGCCTCAGTTTTATATTTGATTTGTTAACTTTTTGGCATTTTAATGATTTTTGAGTTTTTTTTATTAATCTATTAATTTTAATATATTTTTTTATCTTATTATGACTAGTAAACAATTCGGTTTTATTGATGGTATCATTAGTTAAGTCTATTGTTACAATTGGCTCAACACATGTGGGTCCGGACCCGCTACCAACCAACTCATCGTAAAGACTGCAGGTGATCGCAGACTCTTCACGGGCTTTGAGAGATTCCAAATGGGTTATTGTGTTGTGGGCCCTGCTTAATTCTAGTTCTAGTTCAGATATGCGTCTCAAAGCCAGTTCGTGGGTGTCACTACATTCCTGGAAATTTGACACAAGTTGACGGAGATGTTGATGCTGGTCAAGTATGTCCATATGTTGTACATGTAGCTCAGCCAATTGGTTCCTCAACTCAGTGTTCTTGTCATTTATGAACTTTATTTCCACCTCGCTGTCATCCCTTTCCTGTAGTAGCTGTTTGTTCTGTTTCTTACTAGATTCCAATTCGTTCAATGTAGCCCTCAGTTTTTCATCCAAGGATGCAGCTCTACGGGTCAACATATTGACAGGCAAACCCTAGAGGCACCCTGGAATGAGAGAAGGGAAAGCCAAGTGAGTGAAAGGAATAAGAGAAAGGTAAGAGATGTGGATAGTAAGTGCTAGGATGAAGTGAACAAAAAACAAAGGGATAAAAAAAAAGTTATGATAAGTTTGTAATCACAGTTATGTGTTGAAAATTTAACTATTCATAGAAATGTCTTAATTGAGATGGTGATATTTAATAATAAAAAGGGAAAAAACAACAAAATTAAATTTGCAAAATAAAATTAAATTTGCAAAATATTTGGGGGTACTACTATTGTCAAGTTATTGAAAATCTAGTTTCTAACGTTAATTTCATAAAGCGGTTCTAATTTAGTAATTCAACTTAACATATATCTGTCTAGTAATAAAGTACAGTGATTTCTAAAGGGTCTCTAACGTAACTTATGTGATTTATCCCAATAATACACGAACATAAGTGTCCAGCACAATAAAGAGAAATACAGGCTTGTTCACTATGTTGCTTATTGGGACGAACAGTATACACATTAAAGGGGAAAAGGTACAATACGAACTAATAAGATTTTATATAAATAAGCTTAAATTAAATTAAAAGAAATACTCCCCGGGTTAGGTGGTGATTTCAAATCCGTCCGTTGGATGACAGCTGGTACTAATTCATTGATTATTCATTGATTTCTCAACGAAATAATTCACAAACACAGATCCTTAATATTTATAACTTAATCTATCGAAATTAAGCACATTTTTACATAAATAAACGCGAAATACATTAGTTTTACAATTTAATTCTAACAAGAAAATTTTTGACGGCCGGCTACCAGCATTGCCAGCAAAAAAAAAACGTCGGATATATGTAGTTGAAGGTTAAGTAAGAAACCGATGGATGTATTCGAATGAAACTTGATTTGATTTATTTTTTCCATTAATGAAATTAAATTTTATTCTAAAACATCATCGGTTTCTGACTAAACTTTGGTCGTTTCCAATTCCTTGAATCCTTTTCTTTAACCTGACCGTCAGTTGGGGTCCTGTTCAAACGCTCATACTACATCCTAAGGGCTCTGGCTATGTTACCATGTCCTTATGTTAGGGCAGTGTCCCAACAAATCTGCAACCATTCAGACCCATGTAAGGTGCCTGTATTGTGTTTTAGACGGTGCAGATAAATATTTACCCAACCGTAAGGAAATCGTGCAGTCGTGCCGATGCTCCCTCAATTTGTGGGCGAGGATTATGACTGTCAAAGGAGTGCTGATATCGCTTGTATACTGGTGTCTGCGTTGCGAAAAGAAAAATCAAGAAGACATGCGAGTGTTACTTAGTGTTGGGTATTTTAGTTACTAGTATTGCAACACCATCAGTAAAATGTAGATAAGCTATTATGTTATCTGTGGCAACACGCTTCTTCCAACTGTGACACTGGTCGAACACACACGTAACAATTACTTATCCGCCGTTTTATTTATTCTTCTTCGGCACCAACGCTACCAGCACCTCTTTAGCGCCGACCACACTATTACACCGCTACACACACATACATAGTTGAAGAAGTAACGATTTTTTTTGTACATTACGATTCAATCGACAACATAGCGATATCGGCGCTATGGAGTAGGCAAAAAGTCTTTATGCATCAGAAAGCTCAGATAATTTGATATTCGTGCAGAGAATCAGATATTTGCGTGTTATGGTGCATTCTTCTTTGTATCGACGCGAGGTACTCGACGGAAATTGCTCATTGCCCCACACTTTTAATGACTACTTCCTTAATGAAAGCTTAATGAGTCCGCATGTGTGGAGAGGAATTGTTCACAATAATTAAGGTTTTTTTTTTAGTGTTGCTATTCTTGTATCTGAACTTAGATCATTTTGTGGAAATATTTAACGAGTCATGGTTATTCCAAAAATTCGCATTTATCTATTCCGTGTTCAAATCGTTCCTCAGAGTCAGACAACCTATTAAATGACCAATAATGGCGTTCATTATTCCTTAGCGCCCCTTCGTACAAACGACAGTAATAAATTACAATTTTCTTCCTCACGCCACCTACGCATTCCAGGTTTATCCCTCATTTCCTGGCGTTCTACATTTCTGCGTAATCCTCGATGGGAGTAGAAAGGAAAAATAATTCCTGTTTCGTATTAAATTCCCCGACAAACAACATAAAGGAAAAATATGTCTCATATCAGACCTGAAATAGGTACCTATGGAGGAAATACCTTTTAGGTCTAGTTAGAAGATATCATTTATTGATTATACATATATTTTTAGCACATGTTGTCCCACTACAAGGCTTTGGCCTCCCTTTCCCCTACAATAATGTAGGTGAGTAGGTATTGTAAAAAGGCGAAAATATTTTTAAACTTTCCACAACCTTGACTTAGAAACTACAAATAACTATTTGCACTAGGTCCTAAATCAAATGATTAACTAACTACATTACATAAATACAAAAACACTTACTTATTAAAAATGGAAAATGCATCATGCATTCACAAAATGACATAATCATAACATTTCCTCAGCTACAGCAAAGTCGGATATTATTAAGTATATTGCCCCCAAAAATAACGTTTCATAAATATAAAGTAACAGATCCTTCCGCACATTGTTTCAATCATATTCAAATCAATACGTTTATAAGCACACCACGACCAGGAACGTTCGGAAACACTGGTTCGCGTGACGTAATCATATTAAAAAAAAAAATAGAAATACGTTTTGGATCCCGCTATTTTCCGGTGCCCGCCCAAAATGTCGCGGTGACAAAAATTTAATCATATTTAATAACTGTGTAATGAAGTTTTAATGGATGCACGTTGACATATCGTGCATTTAAATATATAGGTTGTTTGCGAATTTCCTACACGCGTGCCAATTGCAAGCCGTGTCGGTATTCCTCAATGATAAAATATGTCAATAGTCTGCATACCATTTATTATTTTCGCAGTACCTATACAATATAATTATCCTGAATCCTGAATCTATGCGGAAAATCGTGCTAATAATTAAAATAATTTCAGATTCTGAATTATGCCTCTAATGCTACATATTGACCTATTTATAAAATAAATTATCTATGTGTCACAAACAGGCAAAAATATGTTTTTATTAATTATGTAAGTATTATAATTGCTCCGTAGAAAGGGAAAGTTTTGAGTACCTATGCATGTCGAGGGCTATAAGTGTAGGGGAAGACCAAAGAAACGATAGATGGACTGTGTGAATGATGATATGGTTAGAAAGGGGATGACTACCGTGTTGACTACTAATAGAGAAGTATGGAAGAAAAGGCATAAATCAATTGGGATAAGGGGTGAATGATGATGAATTAGGCTCAACTCACACCAAAATAGCGTCGAAGCGCAGCGAAGCGGAGCGCAGTTTCAGTGTCATATGAATTTTAACTTTATTTTCATTACTATATAATACTTACTATCGCATGAGAAACATTCGCTCGAGCATTCCAGCGACTTCTCGAGCAGTCGCGGGAATCCGCGCGCCTTCTCTACCGAGCGGGTCGCTGCGCTTCGCTGCCCTTCGCCGCTCTTTCGGTGTGAGTTGACCCTAACTCTGTAGTCGTTGGGTGCCTACTCGTATAAGGACATAGAATAGAATAGAATATTTATTTGCCAGAAACATGGTATGTGAAAGGTGTTCATATGAGAACATTGCATAGCGCTACATGTCTCACCGTTTTAACGGTATGCAAAATCAATTTACAGTTACATCAAAACAACTAATTTTCCATTATTTACATTACATTAATTTTAAAATTTATTAGGTGTACAAATTAATTCGGTGCCTTTTAAATCTTGCTTTACAATTTCTTTGCAATCTGATATTAAGTTCAGACTATTTTGAATTTTGTAAATTGGCAACACTGAGTTTTTATAACACCACATGTTTACTTTTAAAAAAGTTACATAATAATATATATATAATATATAATATAATCTTAAAACAGTAGTGTAAACGATGGCTGTCGATAAAATACATTTAAGACACTGCATTTTATTCGCTTTTCAATTGAATCAAAATGCAGCTGAAGCAAAGAAAATGATTTGTACTGCACTGGGAGAGAATGCTGTAACACACAAAACGTGTAAAAAGTGGTATCAAAGATTTCGGGAAGGGGATTTTGATCTTTCGGACAGAGAACGTCTGGGTCAGCCTAAAAAATTAGATGAAATGGCTCTCGAGCAACTTTTGAATGAAAATTCAGCACAAACTCAAGAAGAACTTGCTTTACAACTTGGTGTCACCCAGCAATGCATATCTTATCCCAACTTGGAAAAATCCAAAAAGCGAGTAGATGGGTGCCGCATTGCTTAAGTCCAGACAACAAGGAGCGAAGATTTGACACAGCACTTACGTTGTTATCCCGTTTAAAAAAAAAGTATTTCCTGTACAAGATTGTTACGGGTGACGAAAAGTGGGTATTTTACCACAACCCCAAACGAAAAAAATCGTGGGTGGATCCAAGAAAACCGACAACATCGACGCCAAAGCCGAATATCCACGCAGTGAAAGTGATGCTGTGTATCTGGTGGGATATGAAGGGTGTGGTGCATTATGAGTTGTTAGATTCCGGACAAACTGTTACTGCGGATCTCTATCAAGAACAGCTTATCCGTTTAAGTGCTGCATTACAGCAAAAAAGGCCTTTTACTGGCAGTGGAAGTCGGCAAGTGGTTTTGCTTCAAGACAATGCGCGACCACATGTCGCCAAAGGGACTCGGGATGTAATCTATAGTTTGGGCTGGGAAGTTCTCCCTCACGCGGCTTATTCGCCAGATCTCGCTCCTTCAGGTTATCTATTTCGATCGCTTCAAAATCATCTAGCTAGTCAACACTTTAAAACGCTCGATGAAGTCCGAAATAGCATCGAAGATTTTATCAACTCAAAACCGCCAAGTTTTTTTCGCGATGGCATTCGTCAGTTGCCCGTAAGATGGACGAAAGTAATTGAAAGCAATGGCGATTATTTCGAAGATTAGTCATGTATATTTCAGTAAAAAAATACATTTTAATTTTAATAAAGTAAGCACCGAATTAATTTGTACACCTAATAAATATTATTTCGATTATTATATTATTACTACACACTTCCATATTAACAATAATATTAAATAAAACAAAACATTTATTATATTATTACGTCACTAAAATAATTACTTATGTCTGTATTTTTATGCCAGTACAAGATAAAAAATTTACTTGACAATTTACAAAAAAAAAAAAAAAAATAACATTAGGTATCCGATGTTGAAAACAAAATTCTATGTATAATTAAAATTTTAAATTACAATCCTACTGAAGTGATAACCTTATCCTGAAATGCGTATCCGTCAGGAAGTGACAATATTTTTCAGTTTTGGTCGCAAGTTTGTTGCTCGAACTTAAATAAATTATTTGCGTAATGGCAGTGCATGGTGAAATACCTAACCAGCGCCGGGGCTCTGCCTCGTATGGGGTCTTAGGATTTTGCTGAGCGATGGATGTGACGCATGCTTTCCCCCAACTTGTTATTTTTTTAGGGTTCCGTACCCAAAGGGTAGAAAGGAACCCTATTACTCCCGCTCCGCTGTCCGTCCGTCCGTCCGTCTGTCGCCAGGCTGTATCTCATGAACCGTGATAGTTAGACACTTCAAATTTTCACAAATGATGTATTTCTGTTGCCGCTATAACAACAAATAGTAAAAAACAGAATAAAATAAATATTTAAGGGGGCTCCCATACAACAGACATGATTTTTTGCCACTTTTATAGATAAGGGTACGGAACCCTTCGTGCGCGAATCCGACTCGCGCTTTTTTGTGTTTGTGTTCTTTATAGGCGTCATGTTTGCCGCAAATAAATGTTTTGTCTTTCTTCGTAAATGCGCTCCATGTAAAACACTGGTATATTGCTACATCCGGTTAGACTGGAAGCTGACCCCAACGTCATCATTCATTATCATCGTCATTCATCAGCCCTTATCCCAATTAATTTGTGGTGTGATCATTCGTCCAACATAGTTGGGAAAAAGTGGGCAGATTGATTGGTGAAATATTTCTTTTTGACTCCATTAATTTTGAAAGTTTTCCATCTAAGATTCATAACACCGGTGCCATCCGTAGAATCAACAAATATCATACCGCATGCTGAAAGGAGCTACGAGAAATAACTTCGCTTAGTATGGACTAAGCGAAGTTATTTCTCGTTGAAAAATCGATCTCCGCCGGGAACGTCATCTTAGAAGTAGGGCAGACTCGATTCCTTTCTGCATCAATATGAATACATATCTACAACGTCTCCCAGAATTAACGCTCAGCCTCTTAAGGGGTCATTGTACTCATCATTATGAACAACTTTTACTATGGGAGCAAATCTGAAACCTACATGTTCGCAGACCTAACTAGTCAAAATGTAGGCAACATGTGAGCGCGCTAATCTGAAACTACCGGTCGGATTTGAAAAATTCTTTTTGCATTTAATATCCCAATTTTGAGGATGGCTTTACTACGGTCCTTAGGACGCGTGCAAAAATAACTGCTGTCACAAAGAACGCTTCGCGAAAAGGAAGTAGATACTAGATCGGACGAGCGATGCGAGAAAACAACAAGAAATTTCACGCCGAAATCGCGGGCAGAAGCTAGTCACTTACATAGTATAAAACAAAGTCGCTTCCCTGTCTGTCTGTCCCTATATATGCTAAGATCTTTAAAACTACGCAACGGATTTTGATGCGGTTTTTTTAATAGATAGAGTGATGCAAGAGGAAGTTTTATATGTATAATACATGCATAATATAGTAGAGAAACACTGATAATTTTAGAGGTTTCTAATGTGATGTCGTAAATAAACACATTTTTTTGCACTTACATTGTAAACGCTGGCTGAACCATTCGAGATAGATCAAAATAATGTACTACAGTATTGTACACCTTAAAAAGGTCTACAAAAAAGTCCGCGATGGTATATGTCTATCTCTTAGGGCTAACCCACAATAACGATTTGTTATCCTATACTTTATACGAGAAATAATGGCTCTAAAATTATCAGTGTTTCTCTACTATATTATGCATGTATTATACATATAAAACTTCCTCTTGAATCACTCTTATCTATAAAAAAAAACCGCATCAAAATCCGTAGCGTAGTTTTCAAGGTCTAAGCATACATAGAGACAGACAGACAGCGGGAAGCGACTTTGTTTTATTCTAAGTATGTAGTGATCAGCATTGCACCCGTGCGAAGCCGGGGCGGGTCGCTAGTAAATGATAAAGTGGAATAAGTACTTACATTCCATTCTAACACTATTGCACTATTCACCACTATCTAAACAGTTCTGACCCAGTTCACCGCGTACATATTTTAACAACCACCCAATTTGCCAAAACCTGTCCCGAAACTTCACTTAGCCTAATTGAACATAAACACAGCTGTTTTCTGATAATATTTTGGCTGAAATGAAGACCCAAGGCCCAAGACGTCAAGTTAGATCATAACAACTGATGAATGAAATCATAGCAACTGGCTGAAAATGTTTCAACCAAGGACTTGAGGCAACTTAATATGATGTAGCTTCTGGATACCAGGAAATCGTTAATAGTTTATGTAGAATAGTATTTAACCATCCAACATGACATGGAACTGCGGGGTACTTGCATAACACTAACACTAGCACTAACTGTAGCAATGGCTTTCACATTCATTGCGTTATTTACGTTGTTGAGCAGACAAATTTTTCGAAGATATGAAGCAACGGATTAGCAAAATGATTCAGATTGAGAATCATAGTTTATTACGCAATTCGGGTTGCTGGTGATATCACCACTTCGCTAAACTGAACAACAAATCGACCCAATATACCGAACGGTCTGAGGTGAATTCGGAAGCTTGAGAATGGTCAGCCAATATCAGAATATTCACTAATTAATTATAATCTGTAATATTTACTCGATAGTTGGAACTGCAGTATCGGTTTTACAGCCCGAGCCACACATTATGTACAGACGCCAGCACATCAAGCTACCCGAAACTGTCAAATTTTCCCAATCAACTTTGAACCTTAGTGATAAAGTTGAAAATCTATAAAAGAAAGAACAATGCCCATCTGTCATACATCGTTAGGCCCAGAAATGGACAGTTAAATATTACACTAATATTATTTGTATTAGTTAGATAAATGTCTACTATGATAAAAAAATCTAAAACAAGTCTGCCACGTTACTAGTATCGATAAATGATAAATGATTTATTTCTGTAAGTAGGTTTGTACAAACACTTTTACATGTCAATCATATTTTTTAAACTAGATGAGGTCGGCGTTACATAGATCTGCACCGAAATATCACCGAAAATATCAGTAAAAGTAGAGTAATCTTACAATAAATAAAAATAACAAATGACAATTCATTAGATATTCTAATAAATAATAACAAATAATAACGATTATCGGAGTACTTTTAACATTTTACATTACGTGACGATTTACGATTACGTGACTTAATTAAATTTTACTATGATGTCCACGCGTGGGCCGAAAATGGGCATTGTTCTTTGACAGATTGTAGTAGCTTGATGTGCTGGCTTCTGTGCGTAAAATCATGGTCTACTTGTTCACGGAGCGACCGCAGTGAAATTTAAATTGAATGTAAAGAATGATTAAACACCGTGAGCAGTAGTAGCCGAGTGGTAACGGCTGCAACTTACGAGTTATACAACGTGTAACGTTAAACGCGCAAAACCTGAAAATAGTTTGATCAGAATAACGAGCAGAATTCATTGAACCACTTTTTAATATAGGTCACATTTTTCAAAAAATCTTCATTAAAAACGTTGCCGTGTCTATTTATTAATAAGTCAAGCAAGCCACTGTCAGCGCGGCGCAGCGGCCCGCTGACGACTCCTCCCTCGGTAAAGCGTAGTCGCAGACGCAAGAAACGATCAGAATGGCCAGTAAAATTAAAACAGCACATAAAACCTTTACAATTTTTTTAATGACTTATTTTCTCTGAAATAGGTCAATTGAATTAAAAATCAGTTGGGGTGTCTGAGGTTTTGCGCATTTAACGTTACACGTTGTATAGGTCTTGGTTTGAACCCAAACAAGCGCTTTACTTTGTGTAAATTATTTCATCCCCACTGCTCTCAAAACGGTGGAGGACACATCGTCAGGGAACCGGCATGTCCTAGAACCAAAAATGAAAAAGACATGTGACTCTACCTACCAGCCCGTACTGGGTACGCGTGGTGGATTACAGCCCACTCCCTCTCACAGAGAGGAGGCCTGTGTCCCAGCAGTGGGAACATTATATGCTGATTATGCTAAACAAAGTGACTATTGGGTGTTAAGAGCACCCCGAAGTTAGTAATTGTTCCCAATTCATTAACAAAGCTGCTGTAACTTGAAACTTTGTACAGCAAATTATATATATTCCATACCTCTACCCTAACCGCACCGCAATCAAGCGTCAGTCTAGTTATTTACAACAAAGTGGTATATTTTCCACATTGTGAACTTCAGCGCAGTAGCGCAGAAACTCAGTTAAAATATATGCCGGAGGCTCGAAGCGCCACTATAGAAAACTCAATATTGATACCCGTTACCGGTGAAAATATTCCCATCCCGATGCGACCTGGTTACCGCTACGCGGAAATTATTGATATTTGATATCATAATATTGCGATGGGATTACGTGTTTCTAAGAATATTTCTTTATACATATCTTCAACGATATCTGTTTGTGCATGAAAGTTGTTATGTAGGACTTTGTTGTGTGTTCATAAATAAGGCACCTTGCTGTTACGTTAGGAAGATTAATGGTCGTATTATACGAGGGGTGCATAAGGGCGTGGGGTTCCCCTGGTGGGATTTTGGAAACTGTAATAATCGAACCCTAAAACACTGCTTCACCGGCCTCGCGAGATTAATTTTGACGGCACCCAGAGCTTATTAGTTGCTATGAAATAATAAGGGGTGAATACTGCGGGGTAATTGCGTAACATACCATCGGTGGCAATGGCTTTCATGTTGACAGTTCAACAACATTCATAGCGTTATTTACGTTGTTGAGCAGACAAATTATTCGAACATATAAAGCAATAGATTAACAATATCCTTCAAAATGATTCAGATTGTGATTTGATAGTGTGGTACGCAGTTTGGGTGCTGGTAAACTATCTTAAGTGTAATTAAATATGTCTCGGTAACAATTGAATCAGTCTCAATAATAAGAAATTCATCCACAGTAACAACAGAACGTTTATGTCCAATTTACGGAAATTGATCGTATTGTTTTGCCCATAACAACAACAACAACAACAAACAATAAATAAAGTCTCAAACCTGTAAAAGGACGAAAGCACTTATGTGATTATTTCCTTTTCAGATCGTGAACGATGAGACGGCCGTAACGAAGCTAATTCATCGCGACACGTATCAACCGAACAGGTGGGTTTGAGGGTGCGTTGCGTCTTGGTTACGTAACACCTGCTTCTAAGAACAACTCATTTGTTATCTGTGGCACGTTCACATTCAGCCTCTTTTAGAATTGACCGTTTTTTTTAACTCGATATTGCCTTTGTTGCTATTAATGGAGACTTTTATACTGACTTTGATAACATTCTAACAAGGTTACCATTCTAGGATATTGTTGAATAAATAAATAGGGTTTTAATGGTCGCATACCACATCACTGACGTCAACGTAGTGGAAAAGGACTCAGGAATGCGATACATACATTTAGAATCGCAAAAGTCCCTTATTTGAATATTCGCTCCATACTTGAACATGCATGCCCTTCTTGAAAACAAAGACCCTAGTTAAAGTTTCGCCTATCACCCATCGATACGGTATAAGGCCCAGAACTCAATGCATCAATAGGGCCATACTGGCGACTACAATAAACAATAGACTGCTTGTAATTCCGGATGGCACGTCTTGAGGAAGTTGTACTAATGTCGCAGTGACGGCGGAATCCATACTTCTTGTCATTGTCGACATACTCTTTAGCGCCCACCGCTATGGGAAATAAATTCCGTTCGATCATTTCTAAACGGTTTTGTTGTTTGTCATGGGAATGTTTTGATTAATTGTTTTTTTGTGTGACCGCCATAAATGTGTGAAATGATTTAAATGAGAGTTGTTTAATGGAGTGAAGAAAAAGTTAATGCTAAAATACCTATAAAAATATATAATGCGTAAAGGATAATTTAAGGAAATAATCCATATGAGGAGAGGGTAATGTAGTTACCTAAATTAGAAACCAATTATTAGGGACATGTTTAGGTTTTAATTGGCATTTTCCTTGTTAATGTTATATTGATGGAAAATTCCTTCCTCATGGAATGACCGATAGGTGGTACAGAAAACTTAATGTAGCGTCAATTTTTATTTTTTAGTTAGGTGATAGTTTATGAAATTATGACACAATTGTTTCTATGAACAGAGTTTCACAGCTGCGTCTGAACCAGATATCAAATATGGGGAAATTAGAGGTATTTCAGACTCCTGCCGGTCGATTCTGTAAAAATCTCACCGTGAAATCATAAGTGAAGTGAGCAGTGTCAATAGTGTTAATCCCTAATGACAGCTCACTTTCCGCTCACTTCAGCTAAGTTCTCACAGTGAGATTTTTACAGAATAGCACTGCTGAAAGCCAATTCTCTTAATTAGAAACGTTCATAATCTAGTTGCAATCTCATCTCTGCGACAATCAAAGACAATCGAAATACTAAGATTTAATTGTGAAGGATGGATCGACACACATCTATTTTTGTCATTAACTTATGAATTATTTAATTTTTTTGAGGACCCCCATCATGGCTGATCACTGTCTCGGTTTACATAGTTTAACCCTTTACCGCATAGGAAACCATATATGGTTTGACATGTTTACAGTTTATTTTACTCTAAAAAAATAAAAAACTAGCGTATAAATCCGAATGGGGTTTGTTTTTCATATCATTAGCAATAATAAAACACAACTATTTTGTCTATCATCACATAAGTACCACTTGGACATAAAAAAATAAAAATTAAAAAATAAAAATAAACACTATAATTAATTCTGAAGCTTTAATAAAGACATTAACATAAAAAAAAATTGTCACTTATTTAATATATCATGCAGTAAAGGGTTAAGAGGCAGGGTACACTTGAGTAGATTTTTTTTTGTGGCAACTAAATTTATTATTATTATTATTATCAATGTCATAATCTTTTAAGGGGGAAATTAGAGGTATTTTTCAGATTGAGACTGAGATCAGACTGTGACGAACGTTCTTAAAATTACGAGATTTGCCCGTCAGTGCACTTCCCCTGTTGTAGGCAACCTAGCAACTAACTTAGTTTGACCTCTATCTATACACATCAATAAACAACATTTGATCATCAAAATATCACCCTCCTGTTATTTTTACGATGGTCCAAACCCCCTAAATTCATTAACAAACATTATCACTCATATTTTGAACGCGCGCCTTTAAAAAATAAAACAAAAAAATCACTCGCGACATACGGGTTCACTAACCCTAAACTGCTGACGGGTATGTAATAGAGGCGCGCACGCCTCCTAGCTCTACGACCACTTGAGTGTGGCCCAGATTTTTTCTCCATTCATAACAAGCTGGTCTTTCTATTAATTACAGCTGAGACGGGCTGTTCGTGTCGTTATTTCTAATGATAGCAGAGACAGCGATCGGTGGATATTTTATACAACGTGTAACGTTAAATGCGCAAAACCCAACTGTTTTTTAATTCAATTGACCTATTTCAGAGAGAAAATAAGTCATTAAATTTTTTTAAGGTGTTATGTGCTGTTTTAGTTTTACTGGCCATTCTGATCGTTTCTTGCGTCTGCGACGACGCTTTATCGACGGAGGAGTTGTCACCGGGGCGCTGCGCCGCGCTGACATTGGCTTGCTTCGCCTATTAATAAATAGACACGGCAACGTTTTTAATGAACATTTTTTGAAAAATTTGACCTATAATAAAAAGTGGTTCAATTAATTCTGCTCGTTATTCTGATCAAACTATTTTCAGGTTTTGCGCATTTAATGTTTAGATTAATGTTTATAGGAAGATTTATTTATACAATTTCGAAGAATGCTTTTGAAATCACTTGCAAAATGCAAATGCTGGGCATAAAATTATCAACAGCATCATGAATGCGAAGTAAAAATACTACGGCTACGATTACTTATTAATTTTATAAGTCCCATTATTGCCCCAACGTTGTTTTAAATTCGTAACTTTGTAACTCCTCCGTAAAACACTTTGAAAACTTGTACGACGTCAATGGTGACTTTTTACGGCAGACTATTTAAAATTTAACCTATGAATTCATATTAGCAAAGCTTGCAAGCTTGCCTTAACCCTCACTTGCCACTTAGGATCTCATAGACCTAGTTCGTGAGCATCCGCGACCTAATTTTCTGTGTTCTCAGCGTTTCCCGCAGACTCGTCCGTTGATTAGACTCCTGTGTCATGTAAATCGTGGAATTCCGAACGTTTTGGTTTTGTGGTAAACTCAAATATTTGTCTTTGACAACTTGTTAGCTGCATCGACCAGGGATTTTGTTTTCTTCTCAATGTGGTTTGTTATTTCTCCGTCTGATTGGGAGCAAACTTATAGTTTTCATCGGATTTTTGGTCGAAGCTTTTTCAATCAGCAAAAAGTGAACCTTGTTTTTGATTTTCCTTTTCATTAATCAAAATTCTCTCAACTGCTTCTGTCTTCTCTACTTTACTGTAATCTCTTATGATAGCCACAAGAATTTGATTACTCATCAAAACGCAACAAATCTGTCGACGTGTTGGCCGTTAAATCCTGCAGATGGTGGAAGTGTGCCGAACTAGGACACGCTTTGAGAGTGAAACCAAGTACACTGCGGGCTATCCAATGCGGGTGCCGTCAGTCTCTTTGATGCTTGTTTACGTGTTATCGTGTGGAACATTAGCCGTCTAGCTGCTGCATGCAACGGTTCTTCATTTAAATTGCATGCTGATGTTCACATGTTTGTTCCTTTCAATGTACCTGGCTTTTCGTGAAACTATTAGTGTGGCACAGTGGGTTCGTTACATCTACAGGCTCACGACATACAAATTAGTGGATCATTTGTTACTTTTTCTTTCAGACAGAGCTTGACAGATTGATGCCATGAACAATTTAGTCAAATCACTAGCAATATGTATTCTCATTGAAAAGTTTAATCGATTTTAAATCAAGTCACATTGTTACATTACCTTCGCTCATTGAAGTTAATAGCTGCAGGTGGGCGTATGAAAATACATCGATTAAACCTATTCAACAGCCTAATTACGTGTCGCGTCATTGAACGTGAAACAATCCAGCCTTAATTACAATATAAGGGAGCAGTGAATTAATTATGAAAGCGACGTAATTATCGTTTTTACTGATAAATGAACATGTTTGATGTGTGAAAGGCCATGTTTTTGTGATAAGAAATAATTGCTTAATACAGTTTTATGGCTCATTTTTTCTAGAAATGAATATGCCCATGAATATAAGATATACAGGGTGGCATCGACGCTGATTCTGAACCCTGCGTGGAAATTTTTCGTCGGTTATCAAAAAAATAGGGGCTGTTGCATAGAAAAGTGAAAATGTATGCACAATATTTTTTTTTTTTTTTTTTACAACCTACGCAAAATTTCAACCCCATGTACTGAATCCATAGTAACAGGTAGCACGTCGATGTCCCTGCCACCCCCTGTATGTAATGTAAAATAGATTTTGCGCTTTAATCTTTGACGTCTAAAGTTCTTTTTTTAATCCCAGAGACTAATATGACAGGTGTAATGTCAAACTTCTATACTAAAAAAACGCAAACACAAAATACTTAAATGTCATATTGGTCTCTGGGATTCAAAAACGAACTATAGTTACACGGTTAATTGTCTAGCATACATACAATGAGCATGTTAGAGACATATTATAGTTGGATAGAGTAAACAACTCTTTAACACGACACATTTTGGACTGTCGTATTGTCACAGTTCGTGTAGAACAGGGGTGCGGTTTGCCCTTTATTTCTATTTAAAATTATGCGTAATCATTTTTACCTGTTGACCTAATTATTTGCTGGAAAGGTGACGTCATCACGTTTACCACCTAAGTTATAAAATAATTGTGGTTTACCTTTCTAAGCGATGTTTAAATATTTCAAAATGTTATGGGTAAACATGGCTTTATTTGCCGTAGATAACCAAACCCGTTGTTTCGCCAAAACGGTCTGTAGGCACTTCCGTGACGATAATTTGAACAGAATAAGCTAATTCGCCAAAATATTTTGTATATGAATATTCCCAAATTTTCCTTGTGAACTCAAAATTATATTAGCTCCGAGTAATCATATTCGACGGAAGTACGCTCCATACAAAGGGTTGGTTCCCGGAACCTGTGTCACGTCTGATACAGATTCTCAGAATAAGGAATCAGATGTTTATTTACTGAAAGCAAAGATAATTTTCAGAAGTGTACTATTACACTGAAAGAAAAATAGAAAAATCTTTTATTTGGGACACACAGAAAATACAAATACTAAAAAAGGAGCATTTAAAGCTAACAAAGTCTCTGAAAACACACTGACACTGAAAATTCCTGTGTCGTTTTTCGATGTACAGTCTGTAAGGGACATCGAAGCGCAAACTTTACCATGAATTCAGCACATGATACACCTACAAGGGTAAAGTTTTCGTCGGTTATAAAAAAAATATACAAAAAAAAAAACTACCGATTTCCAAAAAAAAAAAAACAAGTGAAAAATAACTTTAATTTCGGAAGTCGGTGTCGTTGGTTTCGCATTTTCGTATTTTGACACCGACTTCCGAAATCTTTTTCGAATTATTTTTCACTTTGGTGTGTTGTTTTGGAAGTCTTTCAAAGATGTCGCGCGCCAGTTAGCAGATATGTACAATAGAAATTTTATTGTTATCTGTACACATGGTGTACATTCGACGTGTAAGAGGGTAATACACTTGCTATGTAAATATCATTGTCAGGAAGTTATTAAAACACCTTCAATATAAACTTAGTGGAATAAAGTCGTATTATTGAAGCTAAGTCAAAAACTACCCAATCAAAGTTAATCAAATTTATATGGGACCACCCCTGAGGCATAAGTACCTTATTCATTAAAAACAACACATAGATATACAATTGCAGCCAAGTGGTGCCAAGCTAAGGTGCATTGAAGAATTGAAGACATAGAAATGCCGGAGATGCAGTACATTTATGCATATAACTTCATACATAAGAATAATCACCTAATGTATTATATACTAAAACCTTCCTAAAAGTATTTAGATCACGTTATTGAAAAAAAAAAACATCAAAATAAAAAGCATTTTTTGACACCTTAACGTGAAATACTGATGAAATTGGTGAAAGTGACATTTTTAACGACGGCCGTTATAATTTATGATTGAATCGTTTTCCTAGGAAACCGTTGTTACACACCGTAGCTTTCTTTACACTGTATTGCAATATCGATTAGTACCGAAAATACATCGCTGCTCGAACATGAGTTTTAATTTAGTCTATTTTAAATGGGGTCACAGGTCGCCAGGTAATACCCGAATCTGGGACGTTGACTGTGAGAACTTTTGACCTAATTGCGACACCAAAAAGGAAATTCTATTAATATGATATAATGTTTAACATGGCGCCCCCATGTTAAACATTATATCATATTCAATGTACCTTAGCTTGGCACCGCTTGGCTTCAATTTTATATCTATGTATTGTTTTTAATGGATAAGCTATGCCTCAGGGTTGGTCTCATGTAAAATTGATTAACTTTTCTTCGGTAGTTTTTGAGTTAGCAACGTCACCGACTTCCGAAATTTGTAGTGTTTTTTTTCACTTTGTAGTGTTTTTTTTTTTTGTAAAAAAGTTTTTTTTTCATTTCAGTTTGGGTATCTACTAGATACTTCGTTTTTCTTGTTCGTCATTTTGTTTGAGTTATCTGTCCCACTTCAACCTACGATTTTCTGGAAGAGCTGTGGCCGCCACATAACGGCCCAATACATAATCAGCCTATAATGTTACCACCAGTGGCGAAGGGTGAATTTATAGCAAAGGTAAGCAGGAGCAAAAAAAAATGATTACCTGCCGGGCGTGGCGCACGTAGTCCTAAGTCCAGTTACTTAAAATCTGTGACTGTCTTCCTGGCTTCAGTCTTGTATAGGCAGACGTGCCTTCAGTCTACCTTTACTATACGTGTAAGCACTGATAGATTGAAACAGCGTCTTTCTTGCAAGTATAATAAAAGTGGCTTTAAAAAAAGCCGTTTGTGGTGTGATGGTGATATGATTTCTACTGGACAAAACTACTTAACTACAACACCACTGACTTATTCTACTTAGAATAGGTACTATTTATCGTAAAGAGACATTAAAATGTTTGAAAAATCCATCGCGTCGTTTGTAATTTATAGTCATATCTGGGCGAGTACGGCCTAACCACGTGTTTTTTATTTTCAAAACTTAACCTTGAAAACCATTTTGCCTCGCAAAGCAAATAATCTGTCAAACAACAATCTACTGCTAATAATGCCATCCTAATCTTTACTGGCAATAACGTTGAACGTCAAAAACAACCATAATTTTGCAAAATGTTTCTACTACGAAGTTCTAACTGCAATGGAGAACAAACTAGGATATGTGACTAGTCCCATCACCTTTGAACACGACCCTTGTTGATAAATTATCAATTGTCCCGACAACTTCACGCATGGCAAAAGAACACAATACAGCAAGATTGCCTTTAAATTGGTCTGGTTTATTTCACAATTTAGCTAGAAAGATGAAATGATATTAAAGTTAGCAATTTTCATGAAGGGTTTCTCTCCTGATGCCTTCGTGAGTGTTTACGTAACCTAGTTTATTTTATACCAAATAAAGTACAACTAAGCTTCTTCTGAGAATTCCGGTACTGCAGGCACGGCTAACCTAATTGGTTAACGCGGCCTGCTGCTGCTCAACGATTGGCATAGCAGCATGCAAACTGGACGTTCATTGACTTAATTACTTTGCTATGAGAAATCCGTTTTCATGTGTCATTATTGTTGTGGAATATTGAAACTCAAATATTCCCAATCAGTAACACGTTGTCTTCCACGCGTCTTTACTAAATGTACCTTGTGTGGACGCCAGTGACGTCACGGACCTGGCCGACGGTATAGTTAAGAGATCACATTTTCGAGTGACTACCGCTGAATGTATCTTACCAAGACACCGCTACTGGTATATTTAGTAGCATCCGTTTCAAAATCAAAATCAAAAATCAAAAGTCATTTATTCAAACTAGGCTGAGAATCAGCACTTTTCGAACGTCAAAATTACAAAAGACAGTCCCCCAAAACGCCCGCCCTTCACCACTTCCTAGTGCTTTCGCTGGGAAGAAGAAGTGGCGCAACAAACTCCCCAGCAGCACAGCTGTCTGTTCAGTTAGAAAATATACTTGACTGAATACAATACAAGGTATGCAAAGCAATTAACATTACAAGACACAGAACGCTAAATTAAATTATTTGCCATATGTCAGCTAGCAACGCCAATATACCAAGAAATACAATAAAAAACTATACGTACTCAAGCAAAAATTAATAAATGGAAATTAAATAAAAGCCTCCAGGTATAAAGGGCGTGACCGCTAACATATTTATGCAATGCTGGGTTCAGTTTACATAGCTGTCGCTTGAAGTCATAAATGATAAACTAGGACCATAAGGAAACTAAATAAACAAGTTATTAATAATGATAACAATGATAAAACCATGGTCAGCAAGACGACCAGTCACCACAAGCAGCACCCGTTCACGAGCATAACGCAAAGGTCAGCCATTACCCCCCTCGCCATATTTGAGGGAAGGAGACAACCCGACCCCCGACGCTACCGCAAGCAGTGACATCTAAGGGAGCATGACGAACTTGCTGCCGGTTGCTCAGGTAAGAATAATATGATCAATTGTCGAGGTCACTAGCTAACCACATATTGCAATCAACTCATTAGAAAACATTGCAATGGGTTGATTATGTCAATAATAAAATTAAAATTAAATTAAACTGATTTGACTTATACAGCCCAATAAAAAAACAATTGTATAATGAGCTCATATAACCTATCAGTAATTCTTTGTAAATTAATTCTGGAGAAAGAACATAAACATTGTCTTGAGTTAATCAGGGCGACCAACTATTCTTATCGTTTAAGTAGTCGTTGATAGAATAGTATGCCTTTGAACAAAGGTTAGATTTTACTTGAGCTTTAAATGCATTAAAAGGCAAATCTAGCAAAGAAGAGGGTAGCTTGTTATAAAAGGCTATACCAAGACCAACAAATGAGTTATGAACCTTATGAAGCCGGTGAAAGGGAGCACGTAGTTTGTCCTTATTTCTGGTGTTAACATTGTGAATATCACTGTTTTTAGTATAAAAGTGTATATTTTGCCTAATATATAAGATGTTGGCAAAGATGAATTGTGATGCAACCGTGAGAATACCAATATCTTTAAAAAAATCTCTTAGAGAAACTCTAGCACCTAGCTGGTAAATTGCTCGAACAGCTCGTTTTTGAAGGACAAATATATTTTGTATATCAGCTGCTTTGCCCCACAGCAGAATACCGTAGGACATAACGCTGTGAAAATAACTAAAATATACTAAACGAGCTGTATCAACGTCAGTGTACTGTCTTACTTTCCTGACGGCGTAGGCAGCCGAACTGAGCCTTCCTGCTAGGCTCGATATATGTGGTCCCCACTGAAGTTTGGCATCTACTGTTATTCCCAGAAAAACTGCCGAACTCACAGTTTCAAGCGCCTCTTTATCTAAGACGATGTTGGGTCCTAGATTTCTAACATTCGGTAAGGCGAACTTTACACATTTCGTTTTCTTGGCATTGAGAACTAGGTTATTTGACGTAAACCAATCCGTAACTATTGAGAGTGCACTGTTTACGTCGTCAAAATCTTGTCTATTCCTATCTACTTTAAAAATAAGAGATGTATCATCAGCAAACAGTACAACGTCACAGATTCCCTTTAAATGGAATGGTAAATCCTTAATATACACTAAGAACAAGAATGGACCCAGTATTGAGCCTTGCGGTACACCTAACTGAACTGGTAGCGCGGAAGATTTCACACCATTAACATCTACACATTGGAACCTATTATGTAAATAACAATTTATTACGTTGAGAGCTTCGTTTTGGACACCGTAATGACTTAGTTTACGCAAAAGCGTGTCATGGTGCACGCAATCAAAGGCTTTGGAAAGATCACAGAAAACTCCGATAGCATTTTGCGAGCTCTCCCATGCGTTAAATATGTGTTTCAGCAAAGCAACACCCGCATCTGTAGTCGAACGACCTTTTGTAAAGCCATACTGTTCATTATGAAGGAGGCTATTTAAATTAAAATGTCTTAGCAACTGCTTGAGTATTAATTTTTCAAATATTTTGCTAAATGCAGGTAAGATGGAAATAGGTCTAAAATTACCAACGTCGTTTTTATTACCTGATTTAAACAAAGGTATGACTTTACTACTCTTCATGAGGTCAGGAAAAATTCCTAAATCAACACATTTATTAAAAGTAACAGCTAGATAGGGGGCTACGATGTCTATTATATTACTTAAAAGTTTAATGGAGATGCCCCAGTAGTCACCGGTGTTTTTAGACTTTAGTAGGTTAAAAACATTAACTACATCATGTGGGGTTACATGTTCGAAACTAAATAAACGAATACATTTAGGTACACTACTATGCAAAAGGGTTTCAGCTTTAGACGGGGACGAATTTAAGGAGCGAGTCGTAGTTATAGGTATGTTGGCAAAAAACTCATTAAAAGCTTCAGCTACGTCAGCGGCTTTATTAACTAATTTATTATCTACCATAATCTCAAGTAGTTTTTCTTGTTTAACCGATTTACCAGTTTCATTGTTAATAATTTTCCAAGTCGTTTTTACTTTATTATTAGAATTTTTAATAGCATCGCTTAAAAATTTCGATTTAGCAAAAGCACTAATCTTTTTAAATAATTTTGAATAATTTTTGACATACTCTAGGAAAGGAGTGTCAAACCTGTATTTTTTCAAACCATATAACTCGTATAGTCTCGCTCTACTTTTATAAATACCCGGAGTAGCCCATTGGTTAAAGCCAACGGAGGATCCATTAATATTAATAGTTTTGGTCTTGAAAGTAGATTGGTACTCTTTTTGCACAACATCAAAAAGGGCACCATAAATTTCATTAGGATTCTCGTGTTCTACTATAGATGGTGTAATTCTATGAGCTATATTATTTTTAAACATTTTGCAACGGGCAGCTGTATAAGGCCTGCATTCAATTTTACGCGACTGTTTATGTAATGGCATGGGGAAGCTAGCTAATAAACCACAGTGGTCGGACGTTAAGTCAGTTAAGACTAATTTGTTTTTGGCATCAAAAACACTAAATATATTATCAAGACAGGTTGACGAAGATGCCGTGATTCTAGTAGGTTCAAAAAACAAGTTAATTAAATTATAAGACTTAAACAAATTGAGGAGTCTAATACTTAATGGAGTAACATCTAAAATATTAATATTGAAATCTCCGCATAAAATAATACTTTTGTTACTTGATTTCAACCTATTGAGAGAATCCTCCATTACCGATTCAAAACTAATAAAATCCCCAGAGGGGGGTCGATAAACGCAAATTATAATGTATCGCTCAAGTTCAACACAAGACAACTCTATAGTGCGCTCGATTGAAAGATTAACTAAATCTAAACGTTGCTTACATTTCAACTTGTTTGAAACAAGAACTAAAGAGCCACCGCGAATAGCACTATTTCTCACTTTGTTTAAAATGAATCATTACTAACCCCATGTCAAAAGAATAACTTGCTTGTACACACACAGTAAACGAATGAAACTGTTTTTCCCGATCGTCAACAGAGTTGACGACAAGTGGTTACTGATCGGGAATATTCGATGAAACTGACACCTCTTGAAGGCGGTTTAGATGTGCTGCAATGCGATTCTGTAACCATCTCACCGTAAAAACTTAGGTGAAGTGAGCGTGGAGTGAGCTGTCAGTGTCATCCCATCTGATACTAGGGTTTGACCAAGCATACATTTGCAATCATAATTGAGATTTTAATAATATTTTTTTATGCTAATTCTATTGATCATTTTATACAACGTGTAACGTTAAATGCGCAAAACCTGAAAATAGTTTGATCAGAATAACGAGCAGAATTAATTGAACCACTTTTTAATATAGGTCACATTTTTCAAAAAAATCTTCATTAAAAACGTTGCCGTGTCTATTTATTAATAGGTCAAGCAAGCCAATGTCAGCGCAGCGCAGCGGCCCGGTGACGACTCCTCCCTCGGTAAAGCGTCGTCGCAGACGCAAGAAACGATCAGAATGGCCAGTAAAACTAAAACAGCACATAAAACCTGTACAATTTTTTTAATGACTTATTTTCTCTCTGAAATTGGTCAATTGAATTAAAAATCAGTTGGGGTGTCTGAGGTTTTGCGCATTTAACGTTACACGATGTATAGTTTCAACACTAGTATTTTAGTTGTCAGAATAATTAATAATTATTATTTTGTGGGGTTTTGAAATAAAATAGCAAAACAGAAACTCAGTCAGAATCTCAATGTTGTTGTTTTTTTCCTAGACTAGTTCTGACGAGTTGGTATGATCACTTCACCCGATTTACGACATTTCGTGTATCGGGTGAAGTGTTCACGCCACACAAACTACGTGGGATTAAACGTGAGTTTTGACAACTAAAATACTAGCTTTGAAATTATATAAAATGATCAATGGAATTAGCATAAAAAAAATATTATTGATATCTAGATTATGATTGTAAATGTTTGCTTGGTCAATCCCTAGCATCAGTGGGATGACGCTGACAGCTCACTCCACGCAAGTTTTCACGGTGAGGTTTTTACAGAATCGACCGGCTTATCGTGTTCAATTTCATTGGTGAAATTGTGACTCATTGTTAGTCGGACTTGAACATAAAGTAACATTAAATTATCGCAACACAACATGTTAATTCAGAATGAATGGCCACACAAATCTTGCAATAGATTTATGTCCTATTAACCTTCAAGCGGGCGCGCGGACATTTGTAACGCCAGCGGTCGCGCGTAACCTAAAAGACCTATAGGATATTTCAGGGATTTAAAACACTAATTATTTAATATTTTTTGTATTTATCATATGATCATTATGTTAGGACATAAACAAAATTATAAAATCAAAATAATATTCTAATTTTCTTTGGATTTGTAAGCAATTTGGCATCACAAATGTATCGAGAATCGATCGCATCGCGGTCGATTCGACGCCGCGCGCCCGCTTGAAGGTTAAACTTTTAATTGGTCTACATAAGAGCTGAGCTAACCGGGCGATTTACGTTCCCTTATCGTTTACTGCCTACTTAACGTTCCGTAACCAGTAGTTAGGACAGTCGGTGTTAAGGTTAGTAATGCCAGCAGTAATTAAATTGTGCTGTAGGCTAACACGTCTTCTCCGCATCTGGATAAGCAGCACGTTTAACCTTTTGAATGTCTTAAGTTACACAGTTCGACATAAGCAATTCTTAATAATAATAATAATATTCCACAACTTTCACACAACGCCATCTAGTCCCAAACTAAGCAGAGCTTGTGCTATGAGTACTAGACAACTGATAAACATATATCATATTTCTAAATACATACATATTATAGATAAATTACACCCAGACAAAGAACAAATGATCGTGCTCATCACACAAACATTTGTCCTGGGTGGGAATCGAACCCACGACTTTGCGTATAGTAGTCAGGGCCACTGACCACTAGACCAACAGGCCTGCCAATTCTCTTTCTATTGTGTCTCTAATTACGGCATTCGATGAGTTAAATAATTTCTTGCCTGGATGGCTACACTTTGCTTGGTTAGAATTCATATCTTTAGTTCTATGATAGATGATGAAGACAAGATTGCTAACCAATCAGCACCCGCACCCTAATTGCGTGACACACTATTACTCTCAATTTGAATCATTTTGAAGCATATTGCTAATCCATTGCTCCATACACGGAGAGAAAAATCTTAGAAAAATTACTGTGCTGTCTCATAATCTGAGTGCATTTGAGTGGTAATGGAAAAATTACCATGCTAGCACACTAAAAATTCTTATGTTGTACAGTAAAATTTATTGAAAAAATAGTGAATTTTTCTTAATCTCACTCAGAAAATTTTCTGTAGATGTTACTCGCACTCACTTTATAGTGACGAGCACAGTCATTTTTCTAAGAATTTTCTCTGCGTTTATGTTCGAAAAATTTGTCTGCTCAACAACGTAAATAACGCAATGAATGTTGTTGAACTGTCAAAATGAAACCTATTGGTACTGATAGTGTGTTACGCAATTACCCTGCTACTTACCTTGGATATATATTTATTTACTGTGGTCCGTGGCTGTATCTCCTGAATCGTAATCGGTAAACAGCCGGTCGATTCTGTAAAAATATCACCGTGAAATTATAAGTGAAGTGAGCACTTAATAGTGTTAATCCCTAGCGAATGACAGCTCACTCCACGCTCACTTCACCCAAGTTTTCACGGTGAGATGGTTACAGAATCGCACGGCAGTTGAAATTTTCACATAGTGTATATTTCTATTGCCTTTATTGCTATAAAAATAAAATAAAGTTAATAAAAATTACAAGGAGACCCTTTCTTTTTTTTATTTTTTTTTTTTTATACCCATACAAGAAACGTGTTTTTTTCCAAGTTTTTTTCGCTTTCTGGTACGGTACCCATCGTGTGCGACTCGCGCTTGGTCGGTTTTTCTTTGTTGATTTCTTCGTCGTTAAACTTTTTATGTCGTACAAGTAGACGTCGACTATTTCTGCTTTGTGCTCGTGAATATATTTTGTTATATTAATGTAATTATTTTTATATTTTGTTTTTATTTTTCCTGTTATTAGAATTTAAATTATCTTTTCGTATGCTCGTGTTTCTGTGACAAATAAACCAATTTTTCACTCTTTCTTTTCTTTCTATTTAATCGCCTCGTTTTAATTTTTGCTCTGTAATTTAATGGTGCTACAGTTTCGTACCAACGAAGCTTTCAGCTTATTTTTTTCTAAAATAAAAGTAGCCTATGTTAAAAAGTACTTCATATAACATCAGCTATCGGCCAGTGAAAGTCCCGTCAAAATCGGTCGAGCCGTTTCGGAGATTAGCCGGAACAAACAGACAGGCTTATAGGCATTTAAAATAAAAGTTTTTTTTTTTTTTGTTATAAGTACCGTTTAAACTTTCATATTATTATGCATTTAGTAAAAAGCTGCTATTTTGACGTAACAAACGATTTTATTTTATTTATATGTATAAATGTAATAGAAAGTGTTGATTTATGGTGTTTAAATGTTAATATTGTACACTTAAAACAATGGCATTTACGACTTCACTTCCAAAGCTTTCTTAAACACACATACAGTCACGTTATTCCTAGATTTTCTTATAGTAACTTAACGACTGCAAAACACGGCGTATGGCATGTGGAAGAGCTCCCTAAGAGCCCGATGCCGTCGTCTAAGGCATTGTCTTCGAAGCCAGCCAGACAATAGAGCGCCCAGACTCAGGACAGCAGACCGCGGCTTCCATCTAGACCTAGACTTGAATGAACATTCAATTCATTCTGAAAACAAACAAAAACTTTCAAGTTTTTCCTTTTTTTTGTATTATTAACAATGGATTTAGTTGGGAATACTTTTAGTCTGAAAGCTGTCTGCTTATTATTTCGAATAACAGTATTTTCGTTAAAATATCTAAGCAGATACCTACCGAAGTTAATAAAAGTATTTGCCTCGGCAAATACAATTTTATGGAGAAACTCTAGCGAAGTTCTGTAGGTAGTACTAATTTGGATAACTCTGTGAATGCTAACGGTACGGAAAACATGACTACTGTACCCAATTATGTACATATATGCCTATCGATACATATGCCTATTCTTTGTTAAACTTTTTGTTTTCCATAAATTGATTGCGCAATATTATGTCATACTAGCTGTGCCCGCGACTTCGTCCGCGTGGAATAGTTATTTATAAAATTAGTATAGAAGTATAGATTAAACTAAACTAAAGATCGTACCTAGCAAATTATTCTTATCTCATCTTCATCATTCTCATTTTTGGGCATCAGCAGGATAATTGCGTAACACACTATCAGTAGCAATGGGTTTCATTTTGACAGTTCAACAACATTCATTGCGTTATTTACGTTGTTGAGCAAACACATTTTTCCAACATAATTATGAAGCAATGGATTAGCAATATGCTACAAAATGATTCAAATTGAGAGTAATAGTGTGTTACGTCTTTCATTCTATCCATCGTCTCTTTGGTCTTCCCCTACCCCTATAGCCATCCACATTCGTACTAAACACTTTCCTCACGACATTTTCTTCATTTCTCCGCATCACATGTAACAAATTATTGTATTGTATTCAATTATTCTTATCTTTAAAACACAATTTCATAAATCTTCCAGCTTAGTGCAGCACTAATTGCGTAATCAATCACAATCTGAATGATTTTGAAGGATATTACTAATCCATTGCTTCATATGTTCGAAAAATTTGTCCGATCAACAACTTAAATAACGCAATGAATGTTGTTAAACTGTCAAAATGAAAGCCATTCCTACTGTTAGTGTGTTACGCAACTACCCCGCAGGTACCTCTGGAATCAGATATAGCAACTGTCTCCAAAACAATCATTCTATATTCAACATTATTTTTAGTAAGTATATGGAAAACCCCAAACACGTGTCTAGTATTTTTATGTGAAGAATCGTTGTACAACATTTCAAAACTGTATCATGAAAATTATCGAAGCTATAAGCTTGTTATGTTACCTGATTGTCCGTACAAAAAGTTGGTTACCACTTAACACGCGCCGCTGGCCGACCGGCTGTGACCTGTGTTGTACGCATATGATTGCGGATATGTACTTAGTGTCGCTTGGTTCTAACTTGCTAGCTTTTTTAAATATTTTTGGGACAAAATATAACATGGTGTAAAAATTATTGGAATCGATTCAGTTACTTATTCTGAACATACTACGAGTATATTCAGGTTTGCAATACACTAAAAATAATGTTTTATATTTTGTCATTCACTCCTTATCATCAACCACTGCCTATTATGATCGTCGGCGAGTCTTCCACGGCTCGAGCACTACCTAAGTAATGTTTTCTCGCAGAGAGAAGCCTTTGTGCCACAATCGCGGGCCCATTCAAGCCGCGCCCTTTTTTTCTCCTATTCATCCCTCAGGCTTCACTCCGTCATTACTACGCACGTCACAGATTACAAAGATGTATTGTGCGACGAATCCGCACATATCTGTAATCAGAAGCTCGAAATAAGTTTAGGAAAAGGAAAACATAGATACAGGATGGCAGGTGGCAGGGACATCACCGCGATTATTTTTTTTTTCGTGATTTCAGAGTTGGTCCCATAGTGAAAGTTGTTCACATTCATGGGTAGAACAGGCTGTAAAAATTTCGAGACTCTAAAAAAAATCATCCAGTATATCCATTAGATTAGTCACCATAGCTACTCAAAGAGTGGTAACACCCATAGTCGGCCCAACACTACTGATCAGTTTGTCTGAAAAAAAAAATTGAAAAAGTCAATCTGAGGAAATATTTCGAAATCGCATATGAGAAAAGTTTTCATTAAGTATGTCACAAAAATTTTATAACCATGTCGCCTTCGCGTAGTTTTACTGTAACGACAATAATGTCATAATATGTACACTTGTACACATCATACAAACGTGAATGCGTGACGCGTAAAAAAACTTAGACAAGCTGTATTAACATCTGTCCATAAAAAAAATAACAAGCAGAGTGAATGAGTGATGAAACAACTTTGTCCATTTATCATGAGACCGGAACATTTTTTCCGTAATTATAGATCGCTGTTATGTGTTAAAATGACTATCGTTAAATTATTAGCTTCCGTAATGTTTCGTTTTAAATTGGCACCATTCATCATTGTGATTCAGCACTATTATTTAATAAAAAGTTTACACGCTTCCTAAAATGGAAATTCTTCTGGCTTTTAGAGTAAATCTACAATTGTACACTGTAGATTTTTAAAATACCTAACTTTAGGGCTTTCCCAAAGGTCGTATGTTTTTATTGTACTCAACGGGGTTCACTTACCCACGAATTGTTAACAAAACGATGTTTTCAACAAGTCGCGGTAGCATATACAGTATTTTTCACTTAGGAGATATCGTCCGATCAAAATTCAATCGTCTGCCCAGGTCCTGAGGGTTTCAATTCAATGTCAAAATAGCGCTGCAGAGTAAGCCTAAAGTCATGGGTTAAATGCTTTATTCAATCTGCGGCCGCCAACGCAATTGTTTCTATTCGCTTAACACGACCACCCTTGATGCTACAGAATTTGTATATTCTAGTCCTTAAGACCTTTTATTAAAGCCCAATGAGACTCCAAGAAATTTTGCAAGCATTCCAACGCACAAGGATGTGAGAATAATCAGTCATTTCTATGTATGGGTCCGTGAGTGGACGTTTATGCGTATATTTTCGGGTCAAGTGACAATTTTTCTACATTAGAATAAATTAGGTCGCAGACTGACTCTGACACAGATATAGGATTACTAAAAGTTAACGTCCCTAATCCAGGACAACTATGTAAAGAATGAAAATATCCGAACTAGAATAAAGAAATCAGGTCTGTTTAGCTAAAAACAAGGATTTATTTTGGTTTAAGATTTCTTTTTGCTATACATAGAAACTGGCTTGTGTGAAAATAAAGCAAATATTGATATATCAACCAGCTTTAGTTCCCGATACGACGTCGAGACAGGTCCTTAGCTCCGGCATCGACCCTCAAGAATGCGAATATCACAATAATTAAATTAGTCACACGATATCACTGTGTTTGACAGCTGATAGCATGTAATTAATTGATTGATGTATTAATCAGCCCACGTATTTTCCTTCCAACAATTCACGAGAATCAAGGCATAGACCTTCCTTTTGTCTCTGAATTAAATAAGAAAAAAAGAACTAGTACGAGTACAATGCCGACAGTTGGTCCAAGAGTATCCTCATTCAATGGTTCCTTCTGGATTAAACATTCGGATCAACACTCGGGGCCCCTCGACTATTTGTCGGATTAGACACCACGTCTGACTTTAATCCCGTAGCAGAAAATAAGGTTGAAAGAAATTAAAGAGCTTTATATTTTACTAGCTGCGCCCCGCGGTTTCACCCGCGTAAGTTTCGATCCCGTGGCAATATCGGGATGAAAAGTATCCTATGTGTTAATGCTGGTTGTAAACTATCTGTGTGCCACATTTCATCAAAATTGATCCAGCCGTTTGAGCGTTAAGAAGTAACAAACATGTACGCAAACACAAACACACACACACACACACACACACACAAACTTTCGCCTTTATAATATTAGTGTGATTTATTTTTTTATGTCGCTTAATTATCTTATTTCACTCAAAAAGCCTTTAAGACGATATATTTAATCCGGTGCATTTATATACCTATACCATCTATTTCAGTTGGAGCACGTGCCACTTTTTACGGCCATTAGATAACAGGAGATAAATTACGGAGCGGCGCGAGCGCAGCCACCGCGCGTGCCACGGCGGCGGCGGGATTATAAAAATAAAAATCAAAACTTTTTGGACGGATGTTTGGGTTCACGTTACCACAGAAAGTTGACTAATCGGTGGGTTAAATTAATGGCCACTTTAGCGAGGATGTGGTGACTACTTTTGATATTATTATACGCGCGACTAATGAATTCGTTAGTTCTTCTTTTAACCACTTTTTTTTTTTTTAAAGAACTGACGCTCCTCTTTGCCGAGAAAGCATCACATTGCAGCGCTAGTCCATTATTTTTCTTTATGTCATCGTAACATAATCTTTCCTTTATACTGCCGCGTACATCTGAGTCAGCGCCTCCACGACAAATAAAGCAAACAGGGCAAAGGAAATGAAGTGTCTGTGTACTTCTTTTAGATTGAAACATTGTCAGGTCACAAAAATAAAAATTACTTTTCAATTTCTGGCTTCCATTCGCAAAAAAATATTTTCTTTTCCATTTGAAAATACCTTTCACCCCTTACAAAAGGTGCTTTAGGACGATCAAATAAAACGATTACTTATTACATTCTGTGGACACAGACGAATGTGGGTTAAAGGCCAGACAAGGCCGTAATTCAGGGCATGAAGGGCATAGTAAATTTATTAAACTTACTGATTAGTATGACAAAAATTATGAACCTATAAATGTTACAGTTTGTACGTTTGGATGTTTGTTAGTCAATTGCGCAAAGACGCCTGAACGGATTTGGATGAAATTTTGCACACGTGTAGACCACAAGCTGGATTACGACATAGAATACTATTCATCCCGGCAGCACGTTTCCATAGGATCATTTCTGAACATCACGCGGGAGGCTGCTGACAAAAGCTAGTCTGAGATATTTTCCGCATGCGAGATGTTTGCCTACAAATTACCTGGTGACTGGTGAACGCAATCAGAAAACCAATATCGCGAATTCCCGGAGGCTGTAATTAACTTGTGAGACTAGCGTCCCTAGGCGTTTATTGTTTTGTATAGCCTACATCATCATGATCGCTTGTTTTAATAGACTATCTAACGCCAGGCTACAATTCCCTTAAGTATTATAGAAAAGTTATTGGATTTTTTTGCAACGAAAGATTTTATGTAGAGAATTGTAAAGGTTTTCAGGTTCTTTATTATAAGACCACCAAAAAATTAAACTAGCATATTTTTATTCGCAAAATCAAATTATTTATTTTACACCTCAGTCAACATTTGAGGGTCGTACCAATTTCAAACGAATTTCTAAAAAGGTCGAATTCAAATGTCTCTTTGACATTTAAATATTTTCTTTTTTACTATGGATGAACAAAATACGATCGCAAAATTATTCGAGCCGGTCATGTTGTGTATCGTGAAATGTTTTAATAAAGTGTGATATCAAGTCTTGAACGACCATTCTGTGTCTAAAGGGTTCTCTAGAAGGCTGGAAAAGTTTAAAGTAAATTGCTTGCCATCCATAAAGCTAATAGAGCAGGCAGAGTGCATTGCCCGTTGATGCGTAGTTGTGTATGTGTTACATATGCGTGTTTGTTCCTTCCGACTATGTGCCGCACAGAAAGGCTTGTGACGGAGGAAAATGCACCAGTTGACGCTCCCGGGGAAAATGGTTCCTATTGTAGTATTTCTACCGCACATTCGTTTGGAAGGTTATTGTATGAAGTTGTGGCGGCCGTCGAGATTCCTTACGATAGCATTCTAAAATAGTGGTCCATTGACACGACATGGTGAACGTGACTTCCAATCTGACGTTTTACGTCAGTGGAGATCATCTTGTCAAACCGTTTTCAGTTAGTTAGTTCTCAAACATTTAAAATAATCATCAAACTTTTTATATAGGTAATCAGCCTATAATGTTCCCACTTTTGGGACACAGGCCTTTATTCGTTTTATATATTTTGGCTAAATTTTACGTTTGCGTGTGGTGTAGTAGTAATGCGCAATTCTTAGGCGAGACATACTCCTTGAAACTTGGATATTGTAGGTGTACGAGTATCACGGTGGGAAAGTTTACGACTGCGTCTTGTTAGAGGCTGCCAATCTGTAGCCGTGGATGCGAGGAAGCGTATTTTATCTTGTTCGAGCACAAATTCGAATTTGGTAAATTTGTTCCATTTAAATTTTATGAGACCACGTCATGTGACCTTCTCGTTGGAGACGAAGCTTGGTCAGTGGGTCGTTTTAGGGGCCTATTAGATATGATATTTTGAGTGAAAAATATATTCAGTAGGTAGATTATCTGCTATGCAATATACGTTTTACACAATTTCCAAATGAAAAAACTATATATACTTTACCGTAAAGTAAATTACAAATAGCCAAAAACCCATAATTTGTTTTTTATCTCCGCCAAGGTACAAGTTTCTATCAAAAAGCCACATTTTCGCTTTATTTTGGAAAAGGTTACGAAAACCAACTGCCTCGAAGTAAACTATGCTAAAGCTAAAACAAAGTTAACCATGCTGAAACGAAAACTCGTTATAAGCTTTACGTGCAAACGTTTACGTTTCAAATTCATTTAATGTATAACACAAGTTAATGTGATGTTACAAAAGCTTTCTGCTAGAGTCCATCGGTTGAATAGGAACTCTGCTGTAATAGCCTGGCAATCGGAATCTTTGTTCCTGTTAATCATGAGACTGTTGCCATCCCAAACAGAAGTTGTAGACTGGAACCGAGAGAGACCACCCAGCATTTTTTATAAATTAAAATACACAGGGATACAAAGTATTAATGTATCGCCTAAAAATAAAAGGTGGAACATAAGTTTCTTTCTCTGAACATTGAAAAGGATTCAAAAATCAGGTGACGGAAATAATATTTATGTCACTGAGCTAATGATGGTGACGTTTTAATATTTTTGTAGATATTTATGGTGTTGTTACTTTTGCCTCAGCTTCTTTCGAGCTTTGAACAAAGGTGACTTTTTATAATGTGGAAATGAATAATCAGACTCTCTGTCTCTCTGTTATAGGAGATTGTAATGAAGATAATAAAAAAAATATGTTTCTCTCTACAAGACGACTTTTGATGTCATGCTCGTTATTTATCAAGATGGGATTCCATAATATAACTTCTAGATCTTTCTTAGGGCTGATTTTTTAATAGTCAGTAGTTTTTTACTGTCTTAACTCAAGAGTAAATAATACCATTTGACAGGTTTTGTATAGAAAATATGTCATATTTATTCATCAGATAAAAGTTGTCTGACGATTGAAAAATTAGCCCTTAGTTTAACATGTTCAAAGTACTCCTAACTTCATATATGTATGTTTGCTTGCATCGCTCTTTCTCCCAACGAAAACACAGAGTCCTTTTCGCCTTGTTATAGTGACTTCAATCCAAATCCCCGTCCTCGGATAGCTTTACAAAACACTGCTTCTTTGTTATTAACAGTGTTCCTCTTTTTATTGTGACAAGCCAGTCACTGAAACATGCCGCGACGCGGCGACGTTACGATGGATATTATGAATGACTAGCTGTGCCCGCGACTTTGTGCGCGTGCATGTCGGAAAACAAATGAGGAGCGTCGGAACGAAAACCGATATATCGAATTTACCATATTTTTCACAAATTAAAAAAAAGCTTGTAAATTTTTTAATGTTACAAAAGTGGAAAATTATAGCATGTCAATTTCCAGTTAAAGTGACATCGATTGATGTGTGAAACTTGACGGAGGGTAGATACTTAATTTAGGGAGGTACTTGGCGGACAAGTATGGATACATCGGTTTTTGACGCGATCATTTGGATATATCGGTTCTTGACGAAACCAAAATGGATATGTCGGTATTGAACTGAATTGAATTTGAACCGACCATTGTTGAATTGTGTAAAACTTAATAAGAATTATCGGTTTTTAATCCAACAACAAGAACATGTTGAATTTAAAAATTTATTTGCCGGTTTTGATTTGACCACAGTATTTTGATATTTTTTTAAGATGGATGTAACTGTTTTTTAATTGATTTCTTTCCTGAAGGGTGTATAATTAAACATTTTGTAACAGAAAAAAATATTACTCCAACATTTAACATCAGCTATCTACCAGTGAAAGCCCCATTAAAATCGGTCCAGCTGTTTCGAAGATTAGCCGGAACAAACATATAGACAGACAAACATTTAAAAACAGTTTTTTTTTTGTAATAGATACCGTATATACATTCATATACTTTTATTAAAAAGGTGTTATTTTGACATTACAAACAGACACGTCAATTTTATTTATATGTATGTATACATAGAAGATTTATTTCATTTCATTATGGAAGCTTTACGATCTGTTTAAATACCGCCATATAGCTTTAGTTGTCGTTAAGTTTTTTGCTGGAAGTGTTGGATATATCTCGTACATCGCACTTTCATGTTCTTGTGTCTTTGTAAAACATTCCTATTTCCGTGGTGCTAAGTATTTGAGACGTTATTTGATAGCAAAGCTTTCAGCGAGTTTTAATGTTATCTACAATCCACGATTATTTACTTATACTTTTTATTAGGTGCTATTAACTTTTATAAACGGATATTCCCTCCAGCCTCCTGCTCGCACTCAAACCTTTGATTGAATATGAAGTCACGGTTCTAATAAGAATACTAAGTTCTGATGCTTCTTAATGGAAAATGAAACCTGTTATCATCAAACCCAATAGAGTTCATTCACAAAATAAGTTATTTTCTTTTACTTTCACTGTCGCAGAGAATCCACAGTTACTGTAATTTAAATGGGTTGTATAACGACACTAAAATGCACTCAGTAGTATTTAGTTCCAGATCAAATAAATTAAATGGAGCCGTGTAGCGCCTTGTAAAGACAAACTTAAAACCAATTGATCCCCAATAAAGAGCGTTCAACGCGGTGAGGTGAGCCCTCACTAACAACGATAATCCGAAGGCTCTGACAACTAATACGAGTTTGTACTATAATGTGGCTGATTTATGGTTTAGTATTGGTTACAGAGTGCTTTTAAGTGGGATATGGCAGCTCTCCAGTACGATGGCTTTAGTTTTGGTATTACGAAGGGCGTGTCTTTTTTCACTTTTTATGCTCTTGAAAATCTTGCAGCGGCCCGTGGCTAAATAATAACAGCCGCACAGGTCGATCGATCAGGTTAAGCTACGCTTGCCGCGGTTGGTCGGTGGATGGGTGACCATCTTTACATACCGAGACCCCACCGTGCCTCGGAAAGCACGTTAAGCCGTTGGTCCCGGCTGTCATTCGTGGATCTTTGAAAGTCGTTACAGGTAGTCAGAAGCCCGAAAGTCTGACAACCAGTCTTACCAAGGGGTATCGTATTACCCAGTAACTGGGTTGTGGAGGTCAGGTAGGCAGTCGCTCCATGTAAAATACTGGTATTCAGCTGCATCCGGTTAGACTAGAAGCCGACCCCAACGTAGATGGGACAAGGCTAGGCAGATGATGATGATGATGCTCTTGAAAATCTAGAGTGAATTCATGTTGAGTTCGCTTTCGTCTTCTAAGTTTGTGTCACAGCACTAGCTATTTAATTGTTATCATTCAGAATCTTAATATTCTGGGCAGTCATTCTATTGAAATGAAATGTTTATTTGTAAGTAGATGTTTCAATACACTTCTACACGTCAATATTTCGTTCGTCAATATTTAAAAACTAGATGAGGGCCGGCTTTTCCTAGCTGAGTGATCCCTGAGAAGAAATGCCGAAACAAGCTCAGAGGTCATCTCTTTTCTATCTCATTATATTATTAGGATTTTATGTGAGAACAAAGCCCTTAGAAGTCCCTAGAAGGGCCTTTTGGAGAATGAGCTTTAATAATTGCTTCAATAGCTCACAACATATTAAAACGATTTTATTCTACTAAAGCAACATTATGCTACTTAGTTACGCAGTCTATTTTTACTTCAGCTTGCTTCAGCTATGTAGTTACTGCATTCTTCCGTGTTAAGAAAGATTTCCAATATCCTGTTATTGCTTTACGATTAAAGGTATACTTTATTTGTGCCAAAGCTCTACGTAGGTATTCGTGCCACCCACAACTACGCCTCTAATGAAGTTTCAAATTCTGCACTGTGTAAAAATTTTAACGGAACATGCAACCAGGCCCGTCCTTGCACGAGTACAATATTGCCGTATTGCAGGGAAACATGAGCTTTGCCGACTAACCATAAACCTATGAAACACGGCATTTTTCGCTTGTCAGCTCCGCTTTTAGAGGTATGTACATAGCATAAATGGGAAAGCTGTCAACAACGGGTCGCGATAGTGTAAAATATTTGAAACAATGTTCGTATGATGGTCCTATTCGGAGTTTGGTGACATGACAAAATGACTACCAAAAATGGAACACGCAAAAGTAAATCATGATCTATCGGATGACAATACAGGTTGGCAAAGGAGACATCGACGCGCAAATTGTAACCATGAATTCAGCACATGTTTCTAAACCCCAAGCGTAGGAATTTTTAGTCACCATATAAAAAAAAATGTAATACCTACGCGGTCAAAATATATGGAACAGCTAATTTTACGAGCTTTTATTTAACTTGCAATGTTTCAGAATTGTGTACTGAATCTATGGTAACAGGTCGCACATCGATGTCGCACCACCCTGTTTATTATTATTTTTTTAGACTTCCGGAGTTTCATCAGTATAAAGTCGTTGTAAAGCTGTTCGAAATTGAAATATCGTTTTGAAGAACATTTAATTTGTAGGCTCAATAAGCCCGCAAGCCCCTATCACACGTTTCGATGCTGGTTGGTTAACTGTGCAAAATATTGTGTGGGGTGCGTCACCTTCACCTCTTTCGTTTTATGGCACTGACACCCCGCAGACTTTGTAGTACTGTTTTCGAGTTTTGTTTTTTTTTTTTGGTTTTCTGCTTTCCGGCATTGATCCAGTTCCACATGAAGATCAGCATATTGAATTGTTTGAAACTGGCGCTTAGTACTTTATTTTATATGCCTTGGGGAGTGCTTCCTTAGCCTGTCTGTACTCACCTTGGTCTACCCATAGTTTGTGATGTTGGTCCCTGGTGCGTTTCTTTAAGAGACAGAGCTTATATGCCTCAATCAACTCAGCCTATCGCAGTCCACTGCTGGACATAGGCCTCTCCCAGACTGCGCCACAACACCCTGTCCTCCGCCTTCCGCATCCAGTCTACCCCAGCCACCTTCTTTAGTTCGTCCGTCCATCTAGCTGGGGGGCGTCCCACACTACGCTTGCCGATACGCGGTCTCCACTCCAGGACTCGTCTGCTCCACCGGCCATCGGCCCTTCGACAAACATGGCCAGCCCACTGCCACTTCAGCCTAGTCTTATTAACTGACTGAGATAATGTTATGAGTTCCCCATTCACTTGATTTCATATTCTATTCGCACATGTTTTAGGCATATAGATTATCCGGAATCATGCAATTAGTTTCAAGACAGTGGCTTAGAAGGTTTCTGAGAAACCATTTTCGACACCCCCCCTCGTTGACCGGACGCTCACACCTAATAGTTAACCTAACCATCCACCCGTGAAATAATCTACCTCGGTTCACTAAACAATACCCCAGCAACAAAACAAAACAAAAACTTATCGCCGAAGCTCCCAACTCCCAAGTCTTAAATAATTAACAACGTTCAATATCGAACCAGTTTGGGGACAAAACTACTTTTTGTTAAGTAAATACCTATCTGACGGCAGCGTTATTCGCTCCACAAGATCCCAAAATAACATTGGCAGGTCCTTGAGAGCCGCATTGTCTTCCAGATTAGGTAAAGGCATGTTCCTCCCTCCTCCCCATCCCTCTCACTCCTGCGAGGAGGTCCTCGTCGCCTCATCTTGCGTACTCACGTGTCCTCAGACAGGTCTTGTGTAAATTATGGATGCGGCGTGTAGATAACAAAGTTTTAAGGAAAATATAAAACTGCAGATAGTATAGAAGTGCACGTTGATCAGGCGCTCTTTTGCAGTCTTCTTTCACAAGATACTCTTTCCATTTCGGTAGATTTAAAATATTTGTTTCTCATCTCGTTATTTCATACGACTTTCTACCATATACTCGTAATCAGTATTTCTGCACAATTTAATCAAAACAAACAAAATTCACGTGTATACAATTTATGATGGGTACCTTCCTACACATGCATCAGAGACGAGAATAATTAAGATGGCAGACAGAGTTTTTACGACTGATGCGTCTTCTCCGTAACATCTTAACGTTTAGGACATCGTAATTGTTTTATGAGTGCTAAAATACAAAATACTGTCTCGGCAACATACTAAAGTACGTGCTCTGAACACTTATTATCATAATTTACAAAGAGTAACAAAGGGAAATGAGTGTAAATGTAATAATAAAACTAATACACATGAAACGGAAATGCTTGTATGAACAGATAATATCGACATACATAGACACAGCCGAATTGATACGCGTAAACGAAAATAACACATGGAGTTTTCTTTTTCCTGCCTTTACGAGTATGGGGTTTATTTTCTTAAGGCGATGTCTTACTCCCCGACTGTTCCACAAGTAATGGAGAACTGTAATTTTTTCGAGAAACCCGAGACCTATCAATACTGAATGAACGTTGTGATCAATCATAATATGGGCTCGTAAATGTCCGCTGCCAAACATGGTCTCTCTCCTGTGGTGCTACAATGAATGATTCTGGGTAAGAAACATTATCCAAGGGTCCTTTCATTATGACTTTCACAAATACTTTTTGTTCTAGCCCTTACTGCTTAGATTCAGACATATCTATACAGCATGTATCAGATAGCAATCTGAGTATAGACCATCAAACTGAACGGTGTATCAGATAAGTGTATAGTCATCTCTGAGTATAGACCATCAAACTGAACGGCTTTCTCCATGTGACCAACGTCGTAATCGGTAAGACAATATGAAATGTCCCCTAGAAAACTTTAATACTATTCGCCAGCGCAGAGAGTTAAAGGCTCTGTCTACGTTGTTCTCTATTCTCCACAAACCTACTGCTCCTTCTTACATTACTTCCCAAATTCAATATTTATGCTCTGCCCATGCTAAAAATCTTCGTTCCACCAACAACTGTCTTCTACGATGTCCTTCTCACCGGTCTGGCTTCATTCATTCTTCTTTCTTTGTCCAAGCGGTCTTTCTTTTGAATGCGCTCCCTCTGAACATCAGGACGGCAACCAGTCGGTTATCTTTTAAAGTGATGGCACGTGAACATATCCGTCAGAAGTTGGGCGTAACATTCCAGCGCTGATTTACTGGATTCGTTTTCTTCTCTACCGATATTTTTTTCTCCTGACAGTTCATTTTGTTTATATGTATGTATGTATGTATCCATGCATTATTATTAATTCTTGTATTTTATAGTCATTTCCTGGCTATCTATCTCGTATGTTGGACCTGCCATGTTTTGTCTCTGCATCACCCTAAGGTTGACTAGTAGTAAATGCCTCAGGCATTAAGTCCGCTTTAGTAGAGTATTTTTTTTACTTGTGCATAAAGTTTTAATAAATAAATAAATAATACCCAAATGTATGGGACGACTAATTATTTTTTCGTGATTACGATGTTGGCCCTATGGAAAAAGTTGTTCAGTATGATGGTGTGTTTGTTGTTACATCTTACGAAAGGTACATGCTGTATAAGCACAAGAGTTGTCCCGCTGTCTTTATACGTATCGCCACACAGCCGACTCTCTCGCTACACTACACGTCGTCGCTTTAAACACATTCAATACGTAACATATCCAACGTACAATAAAACAAGACAATTACACCGTAATTATTTACGAGTAGCGATCTTTCATTTTTATGCCACGGTATGGTTTTGACTCCGTGCACACAAATGCCAGTAAAATCATAATGCATGTATAATGGCAGTTTAATTGTCAGTACGTCTGCTTACTGGCATGCCTGGCTTTGTTTTCGCCATGTACCGCTGTATTTGTGCCAGGGCTAAGATTTATGGTGACTGGCCTCCGGTTTCGGGATGCCTGCGTGGAGTGAGCTGTCAGTGTCATCCCGCTGATACTAGGGATTGACCAAGCGTACATTTACAATCATAATCGAGATTTTAATAATATTTTTTATGCTATTACTAGTAAGTTAGTTTGCTTAGTTTTTTTTTTATTATTTTTATGCGTATTTTCACCAGTCTAGTAGCTGTCTTAAGCGTAAATGTTTTATTTTATTTATTGTTCTTGCGTAACGCGCTTGCGCCTTAGCCTATACAGCGTGTAACGGAAGGGGGGTATCAACCCTGAAGGAGGTGAATGTGCTCATGAAACTCAACAACTGTCCCCAAAGAACATAGGTCGAAATATGAAAAAAAAATTTGGCCCTATTAGGGCCAAATTTTTTTTAACCTCCTTCAGGGTTGATACCCCCCTTCCGTTACACGCTGTATAAGGACTAGTCTAGGAGAAAAAAACAACATTGAGATTCTAAGTGTCTGTTTTGCTATTTTATTTTAAAACCATAAAAAATAATAATGTTTTGACAACTAAAATACTAGCTTGGAATTTATAGAAAATGATCAATAGAATTAGAATAAAAAATATTATTAAAATCTCGATTATGATTGTAAATGTATGCTTGGTCAAACCCTAGTATCAGGTGGGATGACACTGACAGCTCACTCCACGCTCACTTTACCTAAGCTTTCACGGTGAGATGGTTACAGAATCGCACTGCTGATCAATAAATCTGGGTGTCAAACCTAATGTTAGATGGTAGGGTAGGATAGCAAATACCTAATGATATAACCTACTTTACATTCTGATACTTGACACCAGCAGGGTAATTGCGTAACACACTATCAGTAGCGATGGGTTTCATTTTGACAGTTCAACAACATTCATTGCGTTATTTACGTTGTTAAGCAGACGCACTTTTCGAACATATAGAGCAATGGATTAGCAATATGTTTCAAAATTATGGGAAATATTGTGTTATGCAATTAGGGTGCAGATCAAATTGAATTTGGTTTCAGACAGCGAGGTAAGTCATACATAAAATCCTCATAATATTGACTCTTGTACTGGTGTCTCGGACTCGTGGCTAAATGATAACAACCGCACGGGTAGGCCGAAGGTTAAGTTACCCTTGCCGCGATCGGTTCGTGAATGGGTGATCATCCATTACATCACTCCCGGCTGTCATTCGTAGATCTTTGACCGTCCTTACACCCGTAAGGACTGTCAAAGATCCGTAAGGACTGTCAAGCTGCCTATGTCAAATTTCGATCTGCTGACTACCCAGCTCGAAAGTCTGACAACAAGTCTTACCAAGGGTATCGTTAGTTAAACAGTAACTGGGTTGTGGAAGTCAGATAGGCAGTCGCTCCATGTAAAATACTGGTATTCAGCTGCATTCGGTTAAACTGGAAGCTGACCCCAACATAATTGGGAAAAAGTTAAGCAGACTGATTTTTACTTGAAATATTTGTGTAAGTCCGACATGTCCTAGAACCAAAAATTCGCAGACAACACTTACCAACCCGCACTAGGGCCGCATGGTGGATTGTGGCCCACAACTTCTCGCAGAGAGGAGACTTGTGTCCCAGCAGCGGGAACTAGGCCGATTATGCTTGCTTATGCTATGTTTGTACTTTGTAGGCAATTTTCAAAATGCATACCGCGTTGTGTGAGAAATTATCAGACTACACCATAAAAATAATATATGTATCGTAGAAAAGAGAAATGATGATTGGTCAGTTGAGCCAGCTTTAGCGGTGTGTCTGTGTCTTCATATAAACACTTACTGTTGTGATAACCCGTTGTGATAATTCATTGAATATTTCATCCTAATATTAACATACGTTTTATAACCTAGGCAGTTCAGTACACAAGTCTACCATTACTGTAAGCTCCAGATCCTGTCGTGGTGATAACTTATACACCTTCGAACCATACCCTTCATGACCGTAATTGACAAGCGTGTAAACACAGACAAAAGCTAGTTTATTTCACATGTCTTGTCTACAAATATGTTTGTATAATAAATTATGTCGTTATCATCACGGTTATACGGAACGATCTAAAGCAATGATTTAAATAGTTGGTTCTCAAGGGACCGGGACTCCTGGTTACGGTCGCTGCCGTCCGTGTGAACACCGCCTTAGTTTTATGTCCATCTCTATTAGGGGCTTTGTTGCCCGCTAATACATGAATATGTACGGCTTTTTTATAGCTTTAAAAGTACACTATATTGTACACAATTATGTATATTTAATTTTTAATAAACTTACCAAAAGTCTTATTACGAGCAGTTTAAGTGAAAAACAAGAAGATGAATATACATAAAACATTTATTACAAGGCGTGTCGTGGTTACTAATTGGTGGCTAATCAGTATTCTGTGTTAGAACGATTAACACGTTAATAAACGTAACCTAATAAACGAGCTGGTCGTAAATTAGAAGGCGAAGAACGCTTTAATATTGAATATTTCGCGAAGTTTACTACCGACAGAAATATAACGGACATTAACGGACCTTTGTGGATATGGGTAATATTGAAGGGTGGTCTTGTATGTATTTTTAAATATCTAGATTGAAAGGTTTGAATAAATAATCAAGTATTTATCGGTATAATGGAATAAGTAAATGCTTTTGAGAATCCTTTTCCTTATAGTTCAAAAATCTTTGAACTATCTCGTTGTAGTCAAAATATCTACTTACTTATTGTCTTTACTCTATTACTCTCTTTTCATTTGCTACTTATACCTGTGACAATCTAAGAAGTCGGATTTGACTTCTCGTCAGATTAGACGCTCATACAAAGTTATCGCGGCAAGTATAATGAGAAACGTCAAATCCGACTTCTTGACTGCCGCGAGTTTAGTTCATTCACTAAGCCTGTTCATATAATGATCTCTTCTATTTCCAAACATGTCATCGTCCCGCGTAATCTGGCTCGCTAAATGGTCAACGCCCTGGACGCTTTATTCTTAACGCCTACATTCAGATCTGTCTGCTCTAAAATAAGAAATGCAAAGCCCACTTAGGGCTCCAGTGGCGCTGGAGTGGGCTAATTTAAAAGGCGGGCTGTCACTGCTGTCAGCTGTCGCAACCTGGTCACCATACTTCAACGACTATGGCAGAGTTGTCACGAAGTGATTACCGGTTGCGTGTCTATTTTGTTTGTGAAACTGTCATTAGATGTTGACGTAATTGTAGAACTTTTGGAGATGTAGGTACTGAATTATACCTATCCATTTTATGGGCATTATTGGTAACCGCTGGCTTTCTTTAACTCACTGCAGATGCCCAAAGTCTTCTTCAAAGCTTGCCTCTTTTACCTACCTCGTCCAGATACTGCTGATGGCTCATCGGCTCTTGTAATATTATCATCAGTCTTCAGCCTCCCCAGATTTTTTTTTGTGACGAGCTGTCTTATGTACAGACGCTAGCATATCAAGCTAGCCGAAATTGTCAAATTTTCCTAATCATCTTTGAGCCTAATGCTTGAGCGATAACGCTGAAAATCTATTAAAGAAATTTGACGATTGTAGTAGCTTTATGTGCTTGCGTCTGTACTCAAGTAGTAGTTCCGGGTAAGTAGCTAGGATTCTCGGCAAATAACTCCTATATGATGTGCTCATCATACACACGAGCGACACGGAGCACCCTACTCAAATACACGAACAACACGTTGTCGACAGCAACCGCCGAGTCGTATTGGCGGATGCAGTTGCCTCTGTCTTTGACACTTGTCGTTCGTGTGTATACACACTACAGATCATGGCATGCTATACCGGCACCGCAACGGCGCCGCTCCAACCCAGCAATTAACTTGTCATTGAAAATTAGAGCATTAAATCGTGTATCGTATAATATATTTCATACTGTCAATACAACGGCGAGCAGTCAGCGCGCTGCAAGCGAGCGGACCGCGTGCTTACAGTGCGCCAACTCCGAGTCGCCAGCGAAATTATGAAAATGTGCAAGTCCTAGGCATGTTCAATCACAAATGCCATATCGATGTTCGCGGTGACTGCGAGGTACAGCAAGCCTGTACTTCGCAGTCAGCGCGTAGACTGCGAGCTTGCACCTCGCGTCCGGCGCGCTGACTGCGAGCTTGCACCTCGCGTCCGGCGCGCTGACTGCGAGCTTGCACCTCGCGGCCGGCGCGCTGACTGCGAGCTTGCACCTCGCGGCCGGCGCGCTGACTGCGAGCTTGCACCTCGCGGCCGGCGCGCTGACTGCGAGCTTGCACCTCGCGTCCGGCGCGCTGACTGCGAGCTTGCTCCTCGCGGCCGGCGCGCTGACTGCGAGCTTGCACCTCGCGGCCGGCGCGCTGACTGCGAGCTTGCACCTCGCGGCCGGCGCGCTGACTGCGAGCTTGCACCTCGCGGCCGGCGCGCTGACTGCGAGCTTGCACCTCGCGTCCGGCGCGCTGACTGCGAGCTTGCACCTCGCGGCCGGCGCGCGGACTGCGAGCTTGCACCTCGCGGACGACGCGTAGTTAGCGCGCTGGCGGCTAGCCGTAGCCTAAATTCTGTGCAGTTGCGGTGCCGGTATAATGTGCCATGAAGGCAACTCTCGAGATTGCCAGACATTTTTTTCATTAAAGATAAGGAGTAGTTTGACAATATGATTGTTTGGAAAACCTAGTTTTCCTTTAGTCTGTCTATCTGTGTTATTGTCGCGCGTGTCATAGAATACATTATACCTACACAACTAAGTTTCAGTTTTTATCCTTTGTAGACTCGTAAGTCCTCGGAATCCCTAATGTGTCTGTGTTTTTTGTTTAAAGTAAGAAGCGTAATAATATTAGGTTAACTGAACTTTGAAAGTACCTATTACAACAAAAATTTTACGTCACAATATTTTAGGTTATATATTACAAAACCTTATATCAAGTGACCATTTGAATCCTATATTCGAAATTTTCACAAAATATTCGTTGTTACACCTTGTTCCACTTGTTACGCCTACAAAAATTGGAAGCCTGTTGTTAAACCGTGCACCTTAGTAATTTCTCCAAGAATCTCTATTTATTGGTTGAAGTTATAAAATCCTAAATCGCTTTGTGGAGTAAAAGTGTCATTCATTATGTAATAAAATATAGAATGGCTCCCGGCCTATAAACGCTGTTATTTGCCGCCCACACTAGTGCCAGCGCCCCGGCTCCTCTTTTTACTCGCAAGTACTCTCTAACTCTACGTTACCTCGGCCGGGCGTCTGCACGAGACCGCCCACGGGTTTGGTTTGTCCTTTATTTCTTTTCAATTTAGCGAAATGTCGGAATTGCTTAGATATTATGTAGGTACTGGGGCTTGTTAAAGTTATGTCGACTTTTATTGTGTTACAATAAAACGGGGTGAATAGGGATGCAGGTGTGAATCGGGACGAAACTTTAAAGTGGATTTTAACATTGAAATAATATAGTTTTTTTGCCAACAGGGACACTGAATCGTTAATTATAATTTAGTAAACACATTAGAGACCTTCTTGGCAAAAAAACTATATTATTTCAATGTTAAAATCCACTTTAAAGTTTCGTCCCGATTCACCCCTGTATCCCTATTCACCCCGTTTTACGGTACTTTTATACGTCTTTATACATTCGCTTTGAAAGGTTTTCCAATCAAATTGGCAAAAGACTCCAATTTCCTGTTTTAGGATAATTGCATATCAATAAATCTAATTGCTAAGCTTCTTCATCCTATTAACCCTTTTCCCCGCAAGTTTCGCGCCACTTATCTATCCAAAGCATTGAACTGATAGATCAATTGGAAAGCTTCAAAACTTTTTATACAGATCTAACTCAATGAACCCAAATCAACATTATGAAAACGTATAATAATATCCAATTTCGTTTCCCTTTTGGGTCACGGTTGGATGTTTGAATGGCCCCATTAAATCAGGGAGTTTCAATGGGTGTTCCCTCCGCGTCAGACCGTCAGTACGAAGGGTCCCTTACAGCAAGTCGCGTTGTATTCGTCGTGGGTAGCGCCCGGCGCCACAGACCCGTTTCTTGTTTTGATACAAGTGACAGCGATTGTTCCGACAAAGTTTCCGAATGTTGGTAGGTAGTATGTTTGTTGACTTTACGGCTTGTGCTTCACTAGAGCTTTGTTTACGTGAATGTAAGCTCGTAGCAATCTAGAATATAATATGTAAAAGTTACTGCCTGTACGAGTCGGGTAGGGTGATATTATTAGTATAACAAACAAACAACGGAACTTTTTCGTAGGTAAACATAATCCATGATCAAACCTGTTTTCGTTCTTACCATACTTGATTAGTTTGAATTAGGGCTGATATTTTAAGTGCCTATACTAAATAAATTGTATAAAATAATCATTGCATGTAATATCTTATGCCTTGTACCAATCAATGCAACAGTCCCTCGGGAGTCCGCGGTCTTTGAACGTCGTATACGAGTGTCACACGTCGTCTATAGAATTAATCGATTATACACATTAGACGCACAAAACGACACGATATTATCGTCATAATCTGTACTTAAACGAAAATATATTGGTATTGAGCATATTATTGACATTCACACAACAATCAGCAATATTTTTCTCGCTCCTGACTGGACAGCCCAGAAAGGTCTACCTCAGAACTGATGTGAATGGAGCTGTGAAAGCATTAGAAAAATCTAATGGAAATTGGCAATAACACTAAACTTACAATATCAAACAAAGTGATAGAACATTCAAGCTTCGCGAAAGAAATCCCTCGTCGAAAGAATTTGATTAGACATATTTATTCAATGGAGGCTTTAAAAGCGTTGAGTCATATCGGGGTGATAGATTTAAGTAACAAATATATTAGGGGGAGCTCCCCAGAAATGAAATGACATAAAAACCAACGCTGCGGCTAAGCACGCGAGTGCGTGTCAGCAGTACTTAGATGCTTGGTTGCTGATAGGGTTATCAGACATCCTGGCTAGGATAGATCGAAAGACCTAGATTTCTGTAGAAACCTTTTCCCGAGCAAATGTCGTCTTAATGAGCTGTTCGGAACATGGATTTGATTCAGCGATTCTTTCGTACCCTTATTTTATATGTAAATTGTCTAAAACAGTCTCATTAAATCAGCTCATAATTATGTTGGATTATTTGATGAGCAATTTCAAGTGTTTACTTACTTTTATTTATAATATGGAACTGACAAATCGGCAACCCTACTTTATAAGAGGCTTTCCATTCATCAATATTTGTTCAAAGCTTTATAACCGGTGAACATGGCGCCGCGGAACGATTGCTGCCATTGAGCTTACGATTCAATAAAATGATCGGGTATTTAGGGTGTATAAATTCTGTAAATAAATACTCAGTTTTACAGGGTGAAGGAACGTAACATGAGTAATACTAAAATAGCAGTAGGTATAGGATCAAATATGCCAAGAGCGTGCCCTGAGCTTTTTCGGACATTATGCGTTCATCTAAGCAGGGTCTGGAAAGGCTTATGATACTGGGCTGGCTGGAAGCAAAATGGACTCAAGGTAGAGCACCGGCATGATGGTCAGACGTCATCAAGAAGGCTGATGGAGGTAACATTTACCGAGCGGTTCACACTGCTGAAGATCGCATAACTTGGAGATGCGTCGTATGTAGTCGCGATCCTCAACATTGAGCGAATGACGAAGAAGAAGAAATAATAGGACCAAATGCACCATTATACTAGAGCCAAAGTGCGTGATGAATGTGTAATGTAATGAGTGCAAAGATTTACTGTAAAACTATTGATTATTATGGTAGAACAAGATGATATTGATTAAATCCTACTACGAGTACATATATTAATATTGTATATAATATTATAAACAAGCTAACCCGGCGCACTTTGCACATCCTCAGAATCAGTAAGAACAAAATATGTTAGTGAAAATGATTGTTGATGATGATGATTACTTTCACTATTTTTATATTCCTAAATTTCCGCCTTGTTTTATATAGATAGAAGACATGAAAGTTTGTGAAGATGTTTGGATGTTTGTTACTCAATCACGTGTAAGCCGTTGAACTGATTTGGATGGAAATTGGCACATAGATAGACCATTTCCTGGATAGGATGCATAGGATACTTTTTATCCCGGTAATTTGTGCCCTTGGGATAGTAGTTGAAAGTTACTTTTATGATCATAAAAAATTTTATATTATGTAAAAAAACAACCGACTTCCAAAAAAACACTACAAAGTGAAAAATAATTTTAATTTTGGAAGTCGGTGTCGTTAGTTCCGCATTTTGGTTTTTTGACACCGACTTCCGAAATTAAAATTATTTTTCACTTTGTAGTGTTTTTTTGGAAGTCGGTTGTTTTTTTACATATAAAATTTTTTATTTTTCACTTTTTAGTTATATCTACCCCAATCAAATTCATATAAACACTACTTGCTATGTAAATATCAGTGACAGGAAGCTGCATCTGCGTTTATAGGGTACAGACGTGATGTTATGTTGTGCGATTGCGTAATTATTATTATCATAAAAAAAAATTATAACCTTTGTAGTGAGTACAGGCGTGATATCATGTTGTGTGATGGTGTAAACAATGCTTAGATATTATGCTATAGCAACAATCGCGGTTAATCTGCTGTTATTTATTGAAGAGTTCCCTCGATTTCTACAAGATCCCATCATCAGATATTGAAATGGTGACAATGGGACCACACGGGAAGCACCAGCTTTCAAATAAAAAAAGAATCATGAAAATCGGTTCACCCAGTCGGTTATTATGAGGTAACAAACATAAAAAAAAAAAAAAAAAAAAAAAAATACAGTCGAATTGATAACCTCCTCCTTTTTTTGAAGTCGGTTAAAAATTGATAATATTATTAACTGTATCAGGTCAGGGATGATGCGTATCCTCATTCTGCTATATATGCAGCGTAGCGCTACTTATATGCAAATATCATGGTCAAATGCCTCTCTAGCAACTGCTCAAGCGCAGTAAGCCTAATCTAAATAAGGAAACGAAGGAAAGCAAAGCGCCTGCGCTAAGTTAAGTAAATAAATTCGCTTGAAGATTGAGATCTCTTTGTCTGCACTGGAACAATAACTTGTATCACAGCTCTGGACGCTCTGCTACTAATATGGCAACATGTACAAGTTATGGACATTGTAAGTTCATATAATTTACATTTATCGGGGCACACCTTCGTACACAAGATTTTTGAAGCTGCATACATTGTTGTATGTATCGTAACTGGATCTTTAAATTGTGATAATAAAAGCATTTCGTAAAGCTGTTTTAATTTTCTTTACTTTGTCCTCTGTCTTTGGCCACTGTAGTCGCCGGACTAATGGCACTCTTCCTCTATGAACTTTAACGTTACAATTAACAACACTTTGTACAAATAACTTTTAAACATAACCATTATGAACAACAATCAAAGTTTCGTCCTTTTCAGTGTAGCAACACAAAATTAGTGATATGACAGGAAGTTTTGTAATACATTTGTCTCAAACAACCTTGTCATGACCCATGTTAGTCATTACCGTTTCTACCGCATTACCGCCCAGTTTTATGGTCATCTCTGTATCGATCACGCCAATAATTATCTTAATTGCTGCAGGACTTGTTGTACCATCATTCAAGGGCTCTTTGTCGAGGATTTTTTTCCTTTAATCTTATTTTAAACTCGCCTTGTTTCCCCGATAATTTGGTAGAAGTGTACCCGTACTAGGTAGGCACAGACGCCAGCACATCAGGCTACCCGAAACAGTCAAATTTTCCCAATCAACTTTGACCCTTATGCTTTAGCGATAAAGTTGAAAATCTATTAAAGAAATTTGACAGATTGTAGTAGCTTGATGTGCTGGCGTCTGTACACTGAAATTTCGCCAGTTATGTTTGTGTCATAGAGGGCGAGCCAAGTTGATGCTACTGAAAAAGTTCCTGATGATAAAAAGCCTAATAACACTTAGGCTGAGGCTACAGTAGGCAGCGATTTGCGATGTGACTGGAAGAGCGAAACGAGATAAACATAGTATGGCTACATTATAAGTGAAAATCCGGCGTATATTCGGCGGTGACGTGGCTACAGTACACATGTTACACAACGAATTAGCAAGAGGGATTGATGCGGCGACTCCGTGTCTAATGTAGCCGCCATCATAACAAAGACTCAATTTGAATCGGTCATTTCTTAGAATGCGATCAAAACATCCATCGCGGTTTACTATACGCTTAATGTAGCCACACGCATATTTAGTAGCACTGTTGAACTAGTTGTACAAGTGAGAAAGTTTCTATTAAATTCGCTTCAATTTCGCTGATATGTTGTTGTAGCGGATGCCGTGACTACAGTAATTTTGTTCCTATCGCATAAAGAAATCAAAGATCACTAGTAATATTTGATGTACGGTGTAGCCGTATACGTGAGCATTCATTTATTTGTTTTAATCGCTCATGTGTCGCAGGTCGCGGCGCGGCCTAATGTAGCCTCAGCCTTAGCTCGACCTGGGAACCGAATCCGCCCTGGGTTCGGTTCCAGGGTCAGCAGTAGCGCAAGCGATCATTAAACCAACGTGGCAGTTAATCTCATATTGTCCGTAAATAATAAAACGTAGCTTGTAGCTACATATACGGCTATTGGCTCATTTCCCATAAACGTATAAGTATGGTCGATGAGTGTCAATATTTTCCGTATCAAGACCATGTTCAACAACAAAATCAGTATTACGAATTTCATTGTTTTCCTGCATGTCAGCAATTCCGTATGTTTTCAGTATTGCTTTTTGGCTGATTACTTACCAGATCCACAGTTTATTCGATCGCACTTTTCCCCCCCGGAAGATTTTATTAGCACCATAACCCTTAGTTTGGCCCTTGGCCCTTGTATATCAAATCAGCACGAAAACAACATAATCGTTAAAATATCCTCGCATCCTGTTCCTATTGTCTTTAATCTTCAACTACCGCCAGCGATGAATCACGGCCGTATAGACACAGAGCTCAGTGCAGTAGTAATTGTGCAAATAATGTGTGATATTGATAAGTAGCAAGTGCGAGGGCCCCAGTGACGTATTTATCCGCAAGTGACATTTCCGTCCGATAAGTTGGTGGGAACGTCCGATCCATCGCTTCAAGAACACATGTTATATGTAGATATGTTAGGAATATCATTGATGTAGGATATACTTCAAACAGACTGTTCATTGGTTAGGTCATAGCAAACAATTTGCACCTTGACGTCCTGGAATTCATTGCAGTCATGCAAATGGATTGGTTTTGGGATCTACCCTGTAGAACAGTTCATAATTTTTTTTTTTTTGTTTTAGTTTAGCTAGAGTTGAGTGCTTCAGGAAAATTTCCTGGATATTTCTATTAGATACAATTGTATTGGTAAACTGGATTGGTTTTTGTTTAAAATTCAATAACTACTGTTAGTGAGGTCTCCTCGGTTTGGTTCCAATATTGTATTGTGATTTGATCAATCTCGCGAAATTCAATAAGCTAAACTGGCCACTTATACATATATATAAGCCTTGTTTGGCTTATATATATGTATATACACCGTATATTTTCATTATTTATAAGTGGCCAGTTTAGCTGGCGAAACTTCATAGACTTTAAGGTTTTTAGATATCGGTACTTGAATACCTAACTTTTAAACAAAAGAGATGCATGATATCTGGCGGTATAGCTTTAACAAAATCTGTATAATTTGATGTTACGTTAATATGTCTTAAGGGCATTATTTACCCAGTTAGATCACTATAACCGTCTTCTATTTACTGTCCTCTATTTACCTATTACATCTATTACACAAGACTGAATTAATGTACCTACACATTCGTAGAAATATCATATCATTTATAACTCGTCATAAAGCTTTCATTTCACCCGTTTATTGACCAAACATCTTCGTGTGTTATGTAGTAATGAAAACAGTTATCAATCGTTGAGACGATAACATCGTATTTAGGGAGCCCGGGGGTGCATGGGCGAAGTCAGATCGATGTAAATTGATAAAGTCGTGAGGAGGCTATCTTCAAAGACACTCTATAAAATGGTGACAACTTTACCGTAGCAGTTTTTGTACGGTAATGTTATGTCTTTAGACTCTTACTTACAGAATTATTCAGTTTAGAGTGGTGGCTGGTGGGACACAAGCGAATTGTGAGTAAAGCTAATGATGTTAATATAATAAGGCCTCTGTCATAATTATTTTTGTATTTAAAGATTCTACGTAATACTGGAGAAAAAAAAACACTCCATAGGTTCCTGATACAGAAAGCACTATAAATGAATGTTTAGAAGAAATATAAAATCCGGAATACCATTTTCTCAAAATTATTAACTACCTACTTTCTCGCTTTAGTTAATAAATTTAGTTAGTAATATTTGTTGCTCTAATCACACTAATATTGTAAAGGCGAAAGTTTGTGAGTGTGTGTGTTTGTATGTTTGTTAGACCCCTCCGTGCCTCGGAAAACACGTTAATCCGTTGGTCCCGGCTGTCATTCGTAGATCTTTGACAGTCGTTACGGGTAGTCAGAAGCCCGAAAGTCTGACAACCAGTGTTACCTAGGGGTATCGTATTACCCAGTAACTGGGTTGTGGAGGTCAGATAGGCAGTCGCTCCATGTAAAATACTGATATTCAGCTGCACCCGGTTAGACTGGAAGCCGACCCCAACATAGTTGGGAAAAGGCTAGGCAGATGATGATGATGCTTCACTATTCATTAAATATAAACTGATGGGATTATAGGTTAATCCCATCAGTTTGCAGCGTAATGCCTATTAGGTATAAAAGTAGGTACTATAAAATAAGCTATGGTAATGTTATCTCTGTATAGAGTTATGCAGTTAAGAGGGGTGGTCGTGGTACATACGCTAATTGGTAAGTTAAGCTACTGTCTTCTATACATAAATAATAAGACCCCTTCTATCATTGTTTTTAGATTTAAAGATTCTACGTAACACTGGAGGAAAGTATCCGACGGTTGACTTTATTTTATAATCTCAACGGCTTTTATTCAAAATTCAAAACTGATGTAGGTCAGGACTTGGGCGAGTTTTATAATGTTTGCAAAAATCATAAATAATATAAACAAAGATATAAAAGAGCCCAAAAAATCGCGTCTCATTCAAGTAAATCACCTGTCATTACAGTTCAGTTTTTGCACCTTTTAAAAGTCGAGCAATGTCGACATAGTGCCCTCAGTGCGCAGCCCGTCGACTTTGAGACAACATTGCAGCCCTCTCAGAGGATTATCTGTACTTTTATTGACGTAATCATACAGACTGAGGAGAAAATATTTTGTTTAAATACTGGGTCTCTCGTTAACGCGATTTTGGAGATAGAAATAGCATTTATTTTGAAAAGGCTAAGCTAGATTCAATAATTTCGCAGGGATTCGGTTCTGAATTTTCAATCGGTGAATCGCTTGCTATTTGGAAAAAAGATACACCAAAAACAACTATTAGACAAACTCAATCTGAAAGCATTTATTTCAATTAGCCATGTCAAAGATCAGTCACTCAAAAATATAAAGGTCGTTGCCTATTCCAAAGCGTAATAGGTTCCTATAGGGAAGAAACTGGCAGAAATTCCATGAATACTCTTTTATATATTTTTTTTTTTACAAATTTTTGGTTACGTCATTCAAGTCGAAATTATAGATGTGAGAACGAAGTAAAGACGCGCACGTTAAAAGCGTCCATAGTAAATATTTCAAAAAAATAAATAAGCGATGACAGCTAAGAGATGTCCAACTGATGGCGCCCGTACACGAACCTGACGCATGGATCAGCACCATGTAGCTCAACCATTTTGAAGGAAACCGAACGATCTAACACATGCGCCACCATCAGTGACATTCGAGAGAGATTCACAAGTACACGGAGAGAAAAACCTTAGAAAAATTACTGTGCTGTGTCATAATCTGAGTGCATTTGAGTGGTAATGGAAAAATTACCATGCTAGCTCAGTCAAAATTCTTATGCTGTACAGTAAAATATATTGGAAAAATAGTGAATTTTTCCCAATCTCACTCAGAATTTTTTCTGTAGATGTCACTTGCACTCACTTTACAGTGATGAGCACAGTAATTTTTCTAAGAATTTTCTCTCCGTGTAGAACAAAGACTCAAACAGTTCCCAGTAAAATCGCAGGGGCGTCTAGCGTAGGTGTTTTAATTTTATCAACAAAGTACACCCCCTCACGTTAATAGCGGGTAACATTGCCCTGAGCATGACGCCCTTTTAATTTATTCCGGCAAAGTTAATTTATTTTAGATTAAAACGATTATGTTATAGGTACTTGTACCACCTTGTTGCCTTTATTAATTTTCTCGCACAAACATTTCATTTACTTAAATAATATAATAAGCGGTCTTTCACAATCCCTGGCAAATACCAAGCCCTTCTGAAAACTACAATAACATTACAAAGATTATTGAACCTTATTCATACTAATGATCTGTTTATACTTTTGACCTCAAACTATTACAATCCCTGTTTAACAACAAGAAACATAATACATACATAAACTCACGCCTTCTTCCCATGAGGGTAGGCAGAAACTACAGAACGCCTTGCTACGACCCATACACACTCCTTTTGCTTCGTTTACTTTCACTTATCTTGTACACGCACGCCGGTTGCGCGACTAGTACGCACGTGACCTTTCTGAAAAACATCACCAATAAGGTCACTATATGTCCTCCTAGGGCGTACCCTCCCGAAGTTTCATCCACATCTGCCTTGCCATCTTACGAGTAACATATTAATCATTTAATTCAGATGCTGAAACTTGGACATTTCATTGCGAAAATGACCGTTGTAATCCCGAATTTAGGTTCAGAACTTTGTCGATGAAACTCCATTAGATTTGTAGAGTAATAGCAGTAACGGTAACTATTCCGTAATCTGTTGAAATGCTTTTATACATCCTTCACACACACTTAAATGGATTCTCCAGTTAGTGCTTTCTATTTCAACCACGTCTTAAAAGGCTAGACTAAGGCAATAAGCGAGGGAAGGGTCTGTCTGTGAATAGTGTTGCAGTAAAACGCTGGGAATATTGTCGGTTCACACTAGTTACGCGTTTTTGGAAGACGTCTGTAAATGTATAGGAGGCAATCTTCTGTTAAATATGTAGGTAATAATAATTATGTTTTATACAGAAAATCACAATCTCAGGGACTTTTGGCTAGGTAATAAGCCGCACAGTTCGATCTTAAGCTACGCTTGCGGCGGTTGGTCCGTGGATGGGTAACTATACCAAGACCCGTCCGGCCGTTGGTCCCGGCTGTCATTCGTGGATCTTTGACAGTAGTTACGGAGCGTCAGTAGCCCGAAAGTCTGACAACCAGCCTTACCAAGGGGTACGTATTACCCAGTAAAGAAATAAATAAAGAAAAAGTATTTATTGCGACTCGTACAGGAAGATCACAAACTACGAGTAAACTAAACACAGTCAAAAATAAAAAACCAAAATGTGTAATTGTAACTAAGTAAAAAAACAGTAACTGGGTTGTGGAGGTCAGACCGTCAGATAGGCAGTCGCTCCATGTAAAATACTGGTATTCAGCTCCATCCGGTTAGACTGGAAGCTGACCTGAACATACTTGGGTGGGAAAAGGTTAGGCAGATGATGATGACAGAAAATCACAATAAGTTAGGACTGGTTTTTCGAACAATACCATTTTTATGGATTTCTGCAGATTTCAAAACTGCTAACGATTACAATAGCTTTCAAGTCTTGTAGATTTTGCTTTTACGTAATTACTATTTCAGACTTATTTTAAAATAATTTCTTGACTTTTTAACCTCTTCTCTCTTCTTGACTTTTTGACTATTTAACTTTCTCAATTTAAGATTGTACATTTTACTAACCAGTGCCTGTTGTATGATTTTGAGATAAATAAATATAACTAAACAAACAAAAATAACGAGAAGATGCCATATTAAGCAGTGAATTCTACATTAACCTTTCCTCTTCCGAATATTTATATACGTTCATCATGAGCCAAATAGCCATTTATACGAACTTGGGAAAGTCCCACGCAGGCTATTCAACGTCGGATGAATGAATATATATTTCCTGAATTTAGTTCAAGGATTCTTATTTGATGCGCCCTGAGTCAATTTAGATAGAATTGCTTGATGTTGACGTAAGTGGGTTATTTTCCAATCACTTGTTCTACTAAGGGCTGATTTTTCCAAAGTCAGATAATTTTATCTGAAGAATAATTTTGAATTTTTGTAGTTCTACCATACAAAAACTGTCAGACGTCGATTGAAAAATCAATAATTTGTATACAAATAGGTACCTATCTAATTGACTTATGTCAGATGTGTTATAAATTACTATTTTAAGCATCGTTAGTAATTATTAATTTACACTTTTCCGGGTTTAAGTGTGTCTTTTACCACATAAACACAACTGACGTACTTAGGTTTTATACAGATCTAGAAAAATCCCAATACACATAACTCAATAATAAACAACGCAGAATTATTAATAAATGTACCTAAATTTATGTTTATAGTAATGTATACGTATTGTATTGTATGGAAGTAACACAAAAATAACGTCTGTATTTCTTTATTTTCAGACAAGATGGAGGAGCGGGAGAATGCCGCGGAGCATGGGGTCCCCGACATGACTATGATGCCGCAGATCACCGAGCAAGCCATCAATGACAACCTCAAGAAGAGATACATACACGACTTAGTTTACGTATCCTTTTGAAAATTGCCATCATTCTCAAGTTCTTATCCCAATTTATTTGGGGTCGGCGCAATATGTCTTCCATACTTCTATATTACGAAGTCGTCATTGTCTTCTCAGTATCACCCTCTTTGTAGCAATATCATCTTAAACGCAGTCTGTCGATCGTTTCTTTGGTCTTCCCCTACTCTTATAGCAATCCACACTTTTTTAATGAAAATATCAGTTAGAATTGAGGCAAAAATTGCACGGCAGCATATTCGCTCGTAAGACTGCTAGACTCTATGATAGCCCGACAGTCTCGCAATAACCTCAGCGGTTCAAGCTGCCGCCAACTTCACGTATACACTTCATTAGAATTTCTGAAATCACGCAATTCCGTTTTACGATTCCTCCGTCCAGGCTGCGGAACTTGAAACGCTCTTTAGCGGCTAATCTCCTTGAAGAAGTGTTTACCAAAGTTTATCACTGAAGTTTCGCGGCTGTTATTTGTGCTCAGATTTTTTTCTTAATATTTTGTACAGACATACACAGGATCCATTCTAGTCGCAGTGAATCCTTATAAGGAGTTAGGATGTTACACAACGGTGAGTCTATATGAATATTTATTATGTAACTATTTGATATTGGGGCAGCATCTATAACGCCACATAAGAACTACGCATTGCACCTATCGTAACGCAAATTCTGCATCGTGCAAGTAGAATTATCCGCGCGATTAACATAGTACTTAATGTACAGACGCCAGCACATCAAGCTACTACAATCTGTCAAATTTCTTTAACAGGTTTTCAACTTCATCGTTAGAGCATAAGGTTCAAAGTTGATTGGGAAAATTTAACAGCTTTGGGTAGCTTGATGTGCTGGCGTCTGTACAGAAACCCGACAACACCTTTCGGGCAGTAGACCACCAGACACAAGACCCGTCTAGTCGGAGGATCCTCCCATTTCTATGGAGGATGAGGATTTCCTTGTTTCTCATACCTCTAAAATATCGAGAAATCTACACTAAAAATGAAGTTACAGAAAAAAATTAATGCAGCTTCGTCATTACCATACAAACACCGTTATTACCAGGCAATAAATAATATTATATAAAAAAAAAACGTATCAAAGGTGGCACTAACATCGCATTTAGCGGTTCCTTATAATTGTGTTCACATTTCTTTTGATACCGATCGCTAGATCATGACAATAGCCCGTCAGTTTCCATCAATTTCCTCTAGCAGATAAACAAGAGGAAATGATACATTATTCATTGACTAATTATCTATTATGTATGAAGACTGCATACATTACCGTTGGTCGTAATACACTTGACTAGTTGCCAATTATACGGTAATTGAAAATGTGATACGAAAAGATAAGCTATTTACTTCTGTCTGATATCCCCTTTTATACAGCGTGTAACGGAAGGGGGGTATCAACCCTGAAGGAGGTGAATGTGCTCATGAAACTCAACAACTTTCCCCAAAGAACATAGGTCGAAATATGAAAAAAAAATTTGGCCCTCCCATAGTAAATCTATCAGCTGGCAGTCAGTTTTGTAAGGGAGGGCCAAATTTTTTTTTCATATTCCGACCTATGTTCTTTGGGGAAAGTTGTTGAGTTTCATGAGCACATTCACCTCCTTCAGGGTTGATACCCCCCTTCCGTTACACGCTGTAGAACGAATATGCCTATCTTAAAGGGGAATAATGTGAGCGGAGTTCGCGCAGCTGAATTTTGGGTCAAAGATGTTAGAACTGTTTGCCATCGATACGCTAAGAAGAAGGGGAATGAATAAAGATGCAAATTCTTTAATAATGTTAATCAGAACATCTTGTAAAACCTCTAAACGCGCTCTTCATTTGCATAATTATAAGAACTAAGTAGGTGGATTTCTACCGGGCGGCGGCTTTATCAACTTTCACACCCCATGGGAAACTGCTAGAAAATAAGACATTATTTGTTTCTTGTTGACAGGATCATATGCAGGAATACCGAGGCAAAGCCTTCGGTTCACTACCGCCACATGTGTTTGCGCTGGCTGAGTCAGCATACAGCTCATTGCAGGTATGACCAACTACATACCTAATTACTTTGGAAAAAAAATGACAAAAAGAACGCATGATTACCTCGAACAGAAGGTGATATTATTCATAACGTAAACAATTGAGTTTTTCATGTCACCGGTTTTCTAAGGAATATGAATCAGTTTTCAAGAGATCTGTAATTACATCTGTAGATATACTTATGAATCATGTGAACGCACTGCCATGATATAATAAATAATACTTATTATTCTAATAAACTTCATTTAGCGCTGTGAAAATAATATCGGTGATAGTGTATATTGTCTTGCGGCATCCTAGGATACCATTGATGCAATAATACGTTATATCACATTCTTCATAGCTCTCTAATCTAATTTATTATGAACCATTTTTCAATTATTGCCTTCACCACATTATACTTTTTTAATGATAAATCGTCTTTTCCGAACAGAATGGCGAGAAGAATCAATCAGTAGTAATATCAGGAGAGAGTGGCGCCGGCAAGACGGAGACTACCAAGTTGATCCTACAGTACCTCTGTGCAGCTGGCGGCCAGGCCTCGTGGGCCGAACAACAGATATTGGAGGCCAATACAGTACTTGAGGCCTTTGGTAAGATTCAGCACACCTTACATCTACTTAAGAAATAAATCACTGTCCAGAGATAAACATTGTAGTGTGACCAGCGGGGTAATTGCGTAACACACTAACCACATTCATTGCGTTATTTACGTCGTTGAGTAGACAAGACATTTTAGACATTTATCTAAAATGTTTTGCACTTCTGTATGGGTGCCGGTGTAATAACACGCACATGACAGATTTCAGCTTTGCCTCTGGGATGGCAACGCACCTACCATACCTCTAGTATTGCAGATGTTCCTCCTAACACAGGCTTATAGAATAGAATACTCTTAAAAGGAGTCTTCAATCACTACTTTTCAAGATTCTGTGTCCGTAATTTAGAATTTATACTTCTAAGGTGGAATAAACTCCGTATGAGGTTAATATGGAAGAATGACTGACTAGTGTAGGTACCTAACCGCGAGGTTTCCTTGCTAAAATAATAAAACATTTTGGGTACCGTAAAACGGGGTGAATATGAAATGCAGGGGTGAATCGGGACGAAACTTTAGAATGGACTTTAACATTGAAATATTCACCCCGTTTTACCGTTACATAAACTCCATAAGCACCGGTGACCACTTATGGTCAGGTAGGCCATGGCTTATTCAGCCACCGAATAACATAACAAAGCTAAATACCAATGATTTAGCAGCAGACATAAAAATAATGTTATATTCATGTTAAATCAGATTTTTGACGAACTTTCCAAACTATTAGCTATATCACTGTCCACGCCCCCTCACTAATAACTTCGTGAGTCGTGTCATCAACTTATCCAACCTGTCGTGTAGATATTACCCCTCGTTTTGTATAAAAAGGAGGGGCTGACAAACTAAATCATTAGTTCCTCAATCCACGCCCAAATTGAAACCTCCAAAAAGCGGTGACATTCGAAAGAAATACTAATTTGTAACTAGGCTTGCTAACTTTTATTAGAAAGAATAGAGTATATCTGATTTGAAAAGAGGTAAATAAAGAGTACGGACTTATAAAAAAGGGATATCATTTATTTTTTTTATTTTTTTAAGTATTTCTTGGTACTTTTTGCAGCACATAACAATTTTTCATTGTTTTTAAAAGAGTACAATGCTCTATTTTAGAGTACGGCTGGCTACGCTATTTCTAACTTGATTCCGAATACACACATACATTCATTACTTATAAAATATCGTGTGAACAAACATAAAAGTGAATCATTTAATATCTACCTGACCATACCCTTCGTATCTGCACCTTTCAATCAAAGTGAAACTATTTGGTGAACCCGTGTGATTCTAAACACGGGTTGGACGTAGGTTATGCTCAGGTGGACATTGAATGATTGACTTTTGTGTTTGTTCACGATGCAATTTCCAACTTGTAAGGCAAAAGTGAACCGTATATCTCCAGCGATATTTAGGGATGTACTGTTTTTAAACTGATAGTATCCTAAACCTAAAATGGCTTATCATTATATTTGCAGGAAACGCTAAAACAGTACGCAACGACAACTCTTCCCGGTTTGGAAAATTCGTCGAAGTCCGGTTGGACCACCGCGGCGGGATCAAGGGCGCAGTTTTGAGAGACTTTCTTTTAGAACGAGCCAGGATTACTGGACCTGCGCCGAGGGAAACCAACTACCATGTCTTCTACCAGCTTGTTGAGGGTGCTAAGGTAAGCCGTAACTTTATAATTAGATTAAAATGCTAATTTGGTTATTCGTTAGGATTTCGAAGCCAGTCAAAAAGTCGTGCCTTAACTTGAGAACAGAAGTTATTTGCCTAACTGTTAATTTCATTATAGAGAAAAGTTTTGGCTCTTTTTATCTTGCACCTAATTCTGTATCATTGTACCTAATTCCTGGTTAATCTCTCATCCGTCGACCAAAATCGAACATAAACCTCAGAAACCTCTCATCTAATAGGGTCTTCTTCTGTGAACTGCTGGACATCATCATCATCTGCCTAGCCTTTTCTCAACTATGTTGGGATCGGCTTCCAGTCTAACCGGATGCAGCTGAATACCAGTATTTTACATGGACCGACTGCGTATCTGACCTCCACAACCCAGTTACTGGGTAATACGATACCCCTTGGAAAGACTGGTGGCCTTGGGTTGCTGAACTAATGGCTGGGCTGGAACTGCTGGAGGCTCCAAAGTTACTCAACCCTAAACTCACACGTACTTAAACCTCTTAATCTTCCATTACAGCACAACGCCGAACTCCGCAATATTCTCCACCTGCGCGAAGACGTGCAGTACAAGTATCTGCGGCCTGAAGACGAGGAGGCGCACCGAGGGCGCGGCGGGGAGCAAGGCAAGCTGGAGGCGCTGCAGCTGGCGCTCACCGTGCTGCAGGTGCCGCCGCACATGTGCGAGGGACTGTTCAAAGTGCTGGCCGCTGTACTGTGGCTGGGGAATATACAGTTTCAGGTATTTATGACTCTTGATGTATTAAACTTAGGAAAATGGAAGAACCACCTAAACAAGGTCCCTTGACCTTATGCAAAATTTCTCATTTGAATAGGTAATGTTTTACCAAGATCTAAAATTTGCAAAGATTAGAATTGATAGTTGATTAATCGACAACTGTTTTGCACACATTCGTTGCGGCTAGCTTTTGTTACGCAACAAACAATTCACATTCGTGTTAGAACATTACATGTTATAATTATTATTGCACGCAGACAAAGTTAAAATTACAAACGAACTTTCGTTCGCGAGCTTTAGTTTTAGTTTTACTTTATTTCCAGGATGTAGACGGTGAGCGTTCAACTCTGGCGGGAGAGGACACGGAAGCTGTAGATGCTGTCGCCAATCTGTTGGGACTACCCCTGCCTACCGCGAAACGAGTATTATTGGAACGACAGATTAACGTGCGAGGCAATGTCACGGACATACCACTGCGATTGCCTGAGGTACAAGCCTAACCTTTATTTTTAACCGTTTTTCTGTTCCGTAACCTGTAATTATTAAATTTAATATTTTATGTCCATTCAATCAAATCAATCAAAAGTCATTTATTCAAACTAGGCTGAGAATCAGCACTTTTCGAACGTCAAAATTACAAAAGCCCTCCCTTCACCACTTCCTAGTGCTTTCGCTGTATTGCTGTATTGCATTGTATTACTATTGCAGGCACAAATCATATTAATGATGCATTAGGTATTATTATTGATAAGAACATAGATTATTATTATTTACTATATCTTTGGAAATTATTAAACAATTCAGCAAGACATTTGTGTAGAACCCTGTATACGGGCTGGCTAGAACATCGACGCGCCAACAGACTGTAATCATGATTTCAGCACATCTATCTAGACCGATTTTTTTTAAATAACGAACACAAAGTAAGGGTATCGATAAGGGCTTATTTTCGCCCCATCCCCTAGATGAATTCTGATATGTGCATTACATTTACATGATAGTAAATAGTAAAATAGAATGAATATTGTGTTTGAATATACTCATTTAACATTTATTTTGCAATTAATCTTATTATATATAGGAAGGTTTTACGGAAAGGCAAAGTTATGAAATTAATCAACTTTCGCAAGTTTCAACATTTTTAACTTTTACACTGCTTATCTAGTCTTCATTCTTGTCACTCCAATGTCCATCAACATCTGAATCCATCAAATTATTATTAAAGTCATACGAGGCTTTTCGGGTACTATGATCTTGATATAAAATCATTTCATTTGTATTTATCTATGAGCGCAGGATGGGAGCAATGTAATTTTTGGATAAATTGTACAGCAACATGAGAACATTAAAAGTGCTTCTTAAGTGCGATCAATGTAAAAACAAATATATATATATATTGAAAATATATTAAACGAAAATCACAGTTAGACCAAAGTTTGGCGTCCCACGGGTAATATCAATAGTAGTTTTTTTTCTTTTATATGATATACATGTTTTCTTATCAGGCATACAGTCTACTTTCAGGATTTATTATTTGATTTTTATTTGTTTTTATCTGATGTATGTCTCAGGTGTACTGTGTGTCTTACAGTCTGTGCTAAATAAATGTATTTTCTTTCTTTCTTTCTTTCAAATCGTACACATTTATTTTTTCGTCATTTTGGGGTGAAAATAAGACCTTATCTATTCCCCTCCTTTGGAATGCAGGAGGTTTCAGTTTCATATACTGAATCCGTGGTAACAGGCTGCACGTCGATGTTCCTCCCAGCCTGTATAAAATGCGTGTGCAAATTTTCCCCAATAGTTTACACAGTCTAAAATCACATGTCCTCTACAGGCTCGCGAGAACCGTCACGCGATGGCTCGCGCGCTATACTCTCGAACATTCGCGTGGCTTGTTCGCCACGTGAACAGTTGTTCGGCGCCAGGCCGCGCCGCGCGGGCGCTCGGCGTACTCGACATCTTCGGCTTTGAGAACTTCGCGACGAATTCGTTAGAACAACTGTGTATTAATTACGCTAATGAAAAGCTGCACATGTTCTTCAATAATTATGTGTTTGCCCTGGAGCAGGATATTGTGAGTATGCGTCGCATTCGTAATAATATTGTTTTATTTTAAGAACTTGCTTTGGTAAACTATTACAGATAACCTAAACACCTTAACGCATGTATGGTTTAAAGGAGACAAAGGAGTTATGTTTATTAAATTAGGTCAAATTTTGATTCATAATTTCAGAAGAGAACATATACTTGAACCATACCATACCCCATACCCTCAAAATATTCGAATACAATTTTTTATACTAATAATTTATCATTCTAGTATCGTCAAGAAGGCATCGTGTACAATCAGATCCAATTCACGGATAACGCAGCGTGTCTTGAACTGTTGGAGAAACCGCCCAGAAGCTTACTCAAGTTACTCAGTGAACAATGTCATATGCCTAAGGTGAGCCCCGAAAGATGCGAAATCGAAATTTGATGCTTCTAGACACACCGGCTTCGGCTCAGGGTTTTGTGGGTTGTCTGCCAGTGAATGCATAATTAATATTTTTATTAATTAGGAAGCTCATGCAAGATATGAGCTGGGCTTATAATCTAAGCCAGTAGGTAATAGCGTTGAAAAAAGCAGGTGAAATCCCGTTTCTTTCCAATTCCGTTGTTTTTTCAATGTTTCATTTGAAAGTTTCAAGAAAATTTGCCAGTATATATTTCACGTTTTTTTTTTTTTTTTTTTTTTTTTTTCAATAAAACCGTAAAATATGAAAGCAACTTTTTTTTTCCAATCCGTACTTACTATATTTAACTTATTATTCTCTCTCTTATTATTCTATGCTTTAACCCCCCCCCCCCCCCCTGTTGTGCATCTAGTATTCTAGCTGTCAGTTGTATAAATAGTTTTATCAATTTACGTGCTAGTTCCGAATGAAACATTGAAAAAACGTCGGAAAGAAACGGGAATTCCCCCTGCTTTTTTCAACGCTAGCCAGTAAGTATAAGCTAGTTCATTTAAATATCTTCTACTTTACTTTAATTTAGGCGATGTGTGTTTTTTTGTTTTTGTGCTCACACCATAAATAAATTATTGTTGTAAGTCTATAGGTGAGGATTTGTAATTGGCTTTCGGGTGACTATGGTTTCCTTTTGTGTTTGTTTTTATTAGCTGTAAGTACTCCATGTACTAAAATAAATATCATCCGATAGAAATTAAACACTGGCTTCTTCTATTCGTCACTAGCTAATTTTTTTTTTTTTTTTTTTGCCAGGGCTCAGACGGTGCCTACCTAACAAATATCCAAGGCGAGTTCGGCGAGCACCAGTCCTTCGTCAAGGGCTCCCGTCGGAAATGGGAGGAAGAGTTCGGAGTGCAGCACTACGCTGGTACCGTGAGCTATAGCGTCCATGGCTTTGTCGACAAGAACCGGGATACGCAGCAAGATGCGTTTATAGACCATCTGAGTCGGTCAGCGAACCCCTTTGTGAGGGAGCTCGCTGATTATGTGCAAGACTTGGCGCCGCCTGGACAGGTATGTCATTTTCGACTTTGTTTCAAAGCTGCACCCTAATTTGCGTAACACAATATTACTCTCAATTTGAATCATTTTGAAGCATATTGCTAATTCATTGCTACATATGTATGTTCGAAAAATGTGTCTGCTCAACAACGTAAATAACGCAATGAATGTTGTTTTTTTTAATATTAATATTCCACAACTTTCACACAACACCATCTAGTCCCAAACTAAGCAGAGCTTGTGCTATGAGTACTAGACAGCTGATAAACATACATATATATTTCTAAATACACACATATTATAGATAAATTACACCCAGACAAAGAACAAATGATCATGCTCATCACACAAACATTTGTCCTAGGTGGGAATCGAACCCACGACCTTGCGCATAGCAGTCAGGGCCACTGACCACTAGACCAACAGGCCTGTTGAACTGTCAAAATGAAACCCATTGGTACTGATCATTGAGATGGGATATTTTCTATGTCTATGGTACTGATAGTGTGTTACGCAATCACCCTTCTGGTCAGTGTTCATTACAGAATTTGTAACATGTTTATCGTGATTTCTCGTTGTTTCTTTTAGGATACTTCACTGTCAAGTCCTAACTCAACTGGAACCACACAGCGCGGCACGTCCAAGGGTCGCCCGACTGTCGTAGACACTTTCAGAGCTCAACTACAGTCGCTCGTTGATATGCTACAAGCTACCGACGTTTGGTGGGTACCTACCTTACACCAATGTTAAAATAACGTTAAAATACATAATGCACCAGACAGCACACTTGTCTTGGTCAACTCGAAATAACTATTAATTCTACAAAATATATGGGTTAATCAAAATATAAATCTACCTACAGGTACGTCCGCTGCATAAAACCGAATGAAAACAAAGAAGCGGGCAAGTACTCGGAGCAACTAGTACTGGAACAGCTGAAGTACCTCGGCATGAACGAGATCGTGCGCATCCGGCGCGACGGGTACCCCATCCACCTGCCCGCGCCGCACTTCCAGGCGCGCTACCGCTGTCTGCTGCCGCATCCCAGGCCGCAGAGCCCGGACATACAGTGAGTGTTCAAATTAACAATGAAATAAAACGGTTATTTTAAAAAGTCGTACTAACTGAACTGAGGTGGATAAAAGAAAAAAAAATTGCACAATACCGTAAGCAAAGGAAACATAAAAATGCCAAAGACAGAAAAAAAAAATTAAAATCGGAAAACAGAAACTTAGTCAGAATATCAATTTGGTTTTCTTTTTAATTATTTTTTTTTCCTAGACTAGTTATATAAGATAAGGACGTCTTTTTTTATAGATTAAAACCCCACAAAATAGCAGTGTTTTGACAATTAAAATACTAGCTTTGAAATTATATAAAATTATCAATAGAATTAGCAAAGAAAATATGATGAAAATCTCCATTATGATTGTAAATGTATGCTTGGTCAATCCCTAGTATCAGGTGGGATGAGACTAACAGCTCACTCCACGCTCACTGCACCTAAGTTTTCACGGTGAGATGGTTACAGAATCGCACTGCTGAATTCATGTTACAGTTTTCGATTCGATGTCCCTGCCAAACTGCATAGTATAAGATATGAATATTATGGCATTAAGAATTATTGTCAGAGTTCTGTTATAACATATAGTAAGAAGATGCTGTCTTACGTTTCGTGATTACATGATTTCAGCGACTCGTGGACATGGAGCGTATAGATTTCAATGTTTTGAAACAGAAATCCAATTCGGCTCGAGGAGCAATTATCAAGTTTTGAAAAGAACTTCCAATTATTAACTACAATACTTTGCCAATTGGATCATGTCACCTTCATTAGCTCTAAAGGAATCGCCTCGTATTGATTGCGGGAATCAGTTGTAAAATCGCGAATTAACTAGTTTATTTGTGTTGCAGAGCAATCACAGCGATAGTGAATGCGCCCAAAGATGACTGGCAGATCGGACACACGAAGATATTCATGAGAAGAACCGTACACGCGCCGCTTGAGGCGAAAAGGACTGCGCTCTTACAATCATCTGCATTGCTCATACAGAAGGTAAAAAAATACTACTTGCAACCCGATGTGTAAATAGTTTTATTTTAACATTTTTTTTTTTTTGTAATGTATCTACAAATTTCTAGTGTTCGTATTTTTCCTTTACTTGTGCTTCGTGACATTGCTTCTTGCCTTGCCTTATAGGTCAACGGGAAGTACCCTATAGGTTTTGATTTCGGAACATAAACGCCCGTATCTTTTGATTGCGTTAACAAAGAAGTTTGATGTTTTCACTGGTTCAAGGGATTGCAGCCCTGAGTATTAGATATTAATTTCAACTTGATAACTCTACGTGTTCCTGAGAAAAAGGGTCTTGATTGACGGACAGACAGACGGACAACGAAGTGATCTTATAAGGGTTCCGTCCGGTCCGCTTTTCCTTTTGAAATATGGAACCTTAAAAATCAGGGAACTCTTTGAACCCTGCCCTAGTTAAAACTATGTTGCAGGAGCCAGTGTGTAAAAAAATATTCATTTTTGTCGCTTTGTGACACGAAAACAAAAGATGTTTCTATAAATAAATAAATAAATAAAATAAAAATGTTTATTTCTTCACTTAAGGATATAACTATGTTAGGTATGGAGTCACCTTTTAAGCAAAGATTTGCTTGTATTAGGTGGTTCCGCTCCTCCAGTTTACAATCATTCTACAGATGCGTGAGAAATAAGCAAAATGATTAATTTAAGAGTAATTAACACTTTATAATTCTTATATCAGTTAGGGAGCGCACTGGGTATATAATATGTTTGTGAGTGTGTGGGTTCGTTTGTGTGTACGTGTGTGTTTGTGTAGGTGTTGGGATGTAGCGGGTGATGTGTGTGAGATATGTGGTATGTGTAGCGCGAGGATGTGTGGGTGTGGTGTGTATATGTGTACAAATTATATGTGTTTTTTAGTTATGTGATCTTGTGTAGGATATCTTCCGTTTCTATCAAACTCTCTTTACTGCTTCTAAACCAGTTGTATTTATTAACACTTTCAAAATCTCCACAGTGGTACAAAGGCTCAGTGAAACGCCGCCAATACCTTACCTGGCGCAACGCAGCAGTAGTCCTACAAGCTGCCCTACGCGGCTGGAAGGAACGAGCCGCATTTCTGCGTTTGCGTCGCGCCGCCCTCACTCTGCAGAGGCATCTGAGAGGCGCCTTCGCGAGGGAAGTGGCTGCTGCGCTGAGAGAGATGAGGAGGGTCAACCAGGAGATTAAATTGAGGGAGGAAAGGAACAGGTTATTAAAGATTTTTGATAATCCAAAAGCAATCAGGAATAGGTCCCCCTCTTATCTTATAGAACGTTTCAAGTTCCTTCATGACACACGTAATATACATCTGAGGTCATCTGAAAACCTGAGACTAGAGAGGCCGATGCATTCCATCAGTTTCTATGACAAATCTTTTACTGTTCAAGCAGGTTATGGAATGGCTTGCCCGTGTCGGTAAGGCGTGCTCAATCTTTGTCCATTTTTTAAATTATGATAGAAAAGCACTTCCTCTCTCCTTAAACCGCATCATTATATTTCTTTGCTCCTGTTTCATGTCTATTATTATATTATGTATATATTGATTTAGATTAGTATAATATACTTTATGTATGTATTCATTGTATCGTGTAAATGGTACACCACAGACTACCTACAGTATTTGTCTCTCCTTCCCGTTTCAATCCATCCAAAGGTTGTCTTTAAAAGATCGCTCTTAGTGATAAGACCGCCTATTGTGTCACTCTTTGTACAATTTCTATATTTATGTCTGTAATTTATGTGGTGTACATAATAAAGATTATTCAAATTCTATAGGTAAAATAAACAAGTTTCTGGGAGGAATAAAATGTAAAATAAAGGGGGCAAAAAATATTTCAAATGGATGGGATTTTAATGATAGATTATGCAAAAAAAAAACCATCGCTATTTGCAGCAGGCAAAGAGCGATGCAGGC